>JANZLP010000015.1:6833029-6845652 GCA_026930925.1 Chelictinia riocourii
GCCTCTAAAAACTTAGTCCCCTCTTTAGGAAAGCACGAACACAAAATGTGAAAGCAAAAACCAATGTGAGGGAGAGAAAACCGGGAGTGGGGTTGAGCTGGGAAGGAGGGAGGGGTGAGGGGAAGGTGTGTTAAGTTTTAGTTTTTATTTGTTATTACCCTACTCTGATTTGGTTGGTAATAAATTAAATTAATTTCCCCCAAGTCCAGTCTGTTTTGCCCATGATGGTAACTGCTGAGTGATCTCTCCCTGTCTTTATCTAAACCCATGAGCCTTTCATTGCTTTTTCTCTCGCTGAGGAAGGGAGTGATAGAGCAGCTTGCTGGGCACCTGGGCACCACTCATCACACTGTTATTCTGCTCTTTTAACTTCATTTGTTATTGCAAGAAGCTTAATTCTTCACCATTCATTTAATCTTATTTTTAAGCTTTGTACCTGTGAAACAACTGCTCCTATTTCTTCTCTATTTCCATTCAAAAGAAAAGGCTATTGATTGCTTTGGTTTTCTCTTTACGTTTTCCAGTAGCTGGTTAGAAGTGACAAGGGAATTGTCTGAAGTTCATCAGAGTCCTTATAATTGTTTCTTCTTTGGTTCCTAAATTTTTAGGTGGTGATTTGCTGTAGTAAATTCAGCAGGAAAGTCACAGAATGGAGTGTACTGTACTTTTGCTCAAGAGAAATATAAACAGGATCATTTATAAATGTTGAACCATCAGTAAGAATGTCTGTACTATAAATAGCAGGTTATTTAGCCAGATATTTCATTTTTGAAGATGCAGACATTCACAATTATATCACTAAAGAGGGAATAAGCCTTTGCAAATTTACCTTGCTGTTTTCATACTGTGTACTTACTAGATTTAAAGATAAACTGCAAAAGAAAAAGAATGACAGCCGAACCCTTTTTTGTTGCTTGGTTGAGTATTATTCTTCTTTTTGATTCCATACATTATAAAGTGAAAAATAATATATGGAGAGGATGGTCCATTAATTAAGGAAATGTTTTAGTAATCTGATGAGGTATGGTTAGCTTTCTTATGTGACTGTACCTAATTACTTAAACCAGTGTTTGATTTCTTATCTAGAGAAATCTTATCATGAGAATGTCTAAAGTGAGAATGATAGCAAACCTCTCCCTCATTGGGTGTTTAAATAATAGTAGCACAAAAGACATAAGATCCCCTGGTAATATAATGATGAAGACAAGTAAGTATCCAAAAGGGAAAGTTAGAAGGAAGCAGTGGACTAAGCTGTGACTTCTTATCTGTCAACAAAAAATCTAGCTTATAAGTGAAATTAAGGCAACGTGGGATTTGAAGGAAGTTTTTTTTTGTTTATTTATAATTTTAAACTTAGGACTGTTTCAGTGACTAGTTCTAAGTGTCTGCTTCATATAAGTTTTTGAACTATTGATCAAAGATACTGCTGGGAAATTAAGTCCTTTGCTAAAATAAATTCTTAGAGAAAATGTCCTATTATTCACTGTGAGACGGAGATTTACAAAATCATATGGGAGGTTTGGACATCCAGTTCCAAAGAACATTAATTTGGAATCAGGAGTTACTTAATTGAACTTCCCTTAGGCAGAGTGCCTCAAATAGCAAAAAAAAATCTCAGCATAAATGTTTAAATGTTCCAGCTCTTAAGAGAATACGCATTGTGAAAGGAAAAGTATGGTCGTGCAAATGCAAAATCATTGTTTATCTGTGCTGCTGTCCACACATCAGTTGACTAGCGATATGTGATTCAGCTAGGCAGTTATTATCCTGTTGGTCTTCAGTTGCAAGTGACAAATGGACCTTGTGATTTTAAGTGAGCTGAAAATATTCAGTATGTTGCCTTGCAAAAAACATTTGTGTTTAAGGGGCCTTGAAAGAATGTGGATGCTTTGTCATTTGGAAAAGTAAATTAAATCTGTAAATGTAAAGCTACTTCAGGTCACTGGAACAGCTTCATGGAAGTTTATCACATTTTGTCGTAAAACATTGTCATTCCTAGATGAGAGCACTCCTGTGTCATTGCACCTATATCAGCTAAGCCCCATGAAGTTCCAGGACAGATGCCCTCTCAGAACCTGGCTGGGAGAAAAACGGCAGTTTATTCCAGTTGTCCTTGGTACAAGGCTGCAATATTTTTTGAGCACTCAGTAGAGATTCCTGCTCAAGAGCAGAATTTTTAGTCTGCTGACAGTAGCTGTAGTTTTTGGTCTGACATTCTTTAAGCATTTCCTTACACTCCAGATCTTCAGACATTTTGTATTTATTGCCTTGTGTGTGGTTCTTCAGTTAAAATATCAGTTCCTGATCCTAGAAGATGTTGTGTTTGCTTCATCCTGGACCCTGTAGGTAGTTCCGTTTAAAGAACAGATTAAAAATTACCAAAGTGTAAATTAAGAAGGGAATTTATGGAGTATTACCAATATTCCTTCACTGTCTCAACAAGTGTTAAAATCTTCAACAAGATTTCTCAGAGTTGTAAAATAAAAATACATCTTCAGAATTCTAAATAATTTGCTTCAAATGCTTTCCTTCTTTTCATGCTATGTATAGCTTAGACAATAAATGGTCTGAGTATCAGACTATTCATATTTCATTGCCTTTGCAGCACAAAATATTGTGAGTTTTGGTAATGCCTTTATGTGGATGAGGACTACAGGCACTGCTGGCCTGCGTCGTTGCTGGCTTCTGATGTACTAACTGCCTGCTGCCACTACTTTCAAATGTAATTAATCAACATTTCTGTAGGAGTAGGAGGTGGATCTGATCTATTTTCTAAACATAAGTTATCCAAACATATATGATTCATATCACAAAACGCATGTTATTACAGGTTTTAGAGATACTGTTAACAGTCATAGAACTGTAAAATTTGGTAATCTGTGGGCGCAGCCCTTTCTGCTATGAGGGATCCCTTCTGTACTGCCCTCTGCTGAACTACTCATTGTACTTCAAGGAATTCACCTCACTTCATGCAGTCCCATTCACCATACCTAGTTTGTCCCAAATGTCACACTCATTCTGGTCAAAATACCTCTGCCAAGCCAGTTTAGCTGTGCTCCCCAACCTTTCTGTCTGATCCCTATCCTTGTTCTACCCTTCCCTACAAATCACAGTCTACTTTTAGTGGTGCTCTCGTAGACAATATAAGGTAGTCCTTTATCCAGTGCTTGTCAATCTTTTCTCCCTTCTATCTTCCCATCTGAATTTCCCTTGCTTCCTCTTTACAGTGTCTCCCCTAATTCATTATCCTCCTTCTTCCTTGCTACAGTCCATGATCTTCTCCTTCTCTGTCTCCCACTAGGCAATTCCAATTGATTTTATGTATTTTTCTTTCCAGTTTCTTTCCCTGAATCATACATAGGTTTTCCTTGCACCACACTTTATTCTGAACATAATCTCAGTCTCTGATACATCCATCCTTTTGATGCCACCTGGTCCTTCTCTTTCTCTTGTTTCCATCACTGGCTCTTAGCCCCCAATCCCTCCCTCCCTATTTGTCATCTCAGTGCATAATCTGTCATGACTGTTCTCCTGTGCTTTTAAACCCAATTCCTTGGTGTCAAATATTCTTTCTCTCTTTTCTCTAGTTATAACACAGCTCATAGCTTTATTTTCACACTTGAACCTCTGTCTTTATCTTTGACAATGTCACATGACCACAGAGCTTTACCAAGACATTTCAGTTCCCAGATCTCCTCTTCCCTGTTTCCTCCACCTTCATGGAGCTGCTGCCACTCACTCGGTGAGACACTTGGGGTGGCAGCAAAAGTAAGCAGTAGTGACAGTAGGTTGAAGTGATGGCTGAAAGCAGTAGATATACCGGAGTCTTCAGGGTAGCTGGGGAAGGAGGCTATGGATTTATATAGGAAATCTGCAATAATAGCCATTAGGAATTAAGTATATTTGCCAAAGTGATGTTGAAGTAAATTCTGAGAAATATTGCTGTTCTGTGTTCCTCTTGTTTTCTTGTCTCAATTTCTTCTTCTTAGTTCAAAAGATTTTTTTTACTTTATTTTTTTCTGAACACTACTTAGGTCACTGGAGAGCTTAAGCTATGCCTTTGGGTTCTGGGCATTGTTAGTTGTTACAACATAAGCAACAATTATGACTCACAGATTTCCCCTGTGGCCCCCCATGAAATTTTCAGTATTTTGACATCATTCCATGTAATTTGGCATCCTGATTGTCCCATACTTCATGCCATTTTAAAGCTGATCTCTTTGGAGGTTCATATATAGTATATATTGTTGAAATTAACCACAGCTAAAAAAATGGCAGGAAGTTCCTTGGTAATCAGAATGCAAAGTACAGCCTGTTATGCTCAAAATCTTTTTATGGGTAAAAAACCCTATGCTTTATGTCTAGCCAAGAATTAGTGTTAGTATAACTGAAATGTTAGCAGTTAATAAAGGACTTACTAGTCCAGATTAAATGGTTATAGGAAAGAAAGAAGAAAGAATAAATGAAAGCTACTATACAGAAAAAAAAGTACAGTTAGAATTATTATACACACACTTCCCATTATCTAAACTTTTCCCTGGTGCTACGGTTATGCTTCCGTTGCTCCTTGGAAACCCAAGATCAATGGCTTCAGTTTGGTGTTTGTATGTTGAGGGAGGTACTGTAGCTCATCAGCAGCTGGAGTCCTTCAATAAGAAGAGTGTAATATTGATGATTTCTTCCTCAGTCTAGGATCCACTTAGTATCATTTTTATTTGCCAGCATATTTTTACACTCTGCTGTTTGTCAAGTTCAAGTTGCACATGATTCTACTATATGTAGTCCATTTTACATGTAGTTACTATTTCTTTGCTCTTTGACCTCAGCCTGAAAACCATTTTTGCCCAGCTCTGAGTTATAAGTTTTTTAATTGACAATTGATGAGTTGTGTGTAGCTTTAGATGGTGCACAGCTTGTCACCCTCTTATCATACCATGCCTGTACTTGTCTACACTGTGTCCTGTATCCCCACATCTCAAGGCCTCTGCTGTTACACCAGGCCTGTGTTTGTCTACACATCACCATGGTGGAGTCCTAAATGCGTTATTCTACACAGAATAATTACAAGTACCTATATAGAGCTATGATTGTACCATAAAAAGATAATATAAAATTACAAACATAATTCAGAAGTAAAACAAATTAGGCATACCCACCCACACAGAAGAAAAAAATCTGTTAATGCTAAACAAAGTAAAAACAAAGCTGCATGCAGGTCAGAAAAGGTTGAGACAAAACAAACCTGAAAACCTTGGTCTTGAGGACTTGCAAACTCAGTACAAAGTCTTTGACCTGTTACTAGCAAAGGCAATACTGCATTACTGGGCTGCAGGGTTATACATCATATGGCAAATATTTTCTGTTTGGAATTGCAGTACTGAGGAGATCAATCTAGAGTTTTGTCTGAATGGCATATTATGTTTAGGACTCACCTGCTATTCATGTGGTCTCCTAGTACATTTAAAATTAAATAGTGGTTAAGAGCCTACTGAAGATGACTTCAGTCATCTTAACCACTGGACTTTTGGTCTTAACCAGCTTGTCTTGCAATAACAATATAATTTTTTCTTCAGTAGGTTGAAAAGAAAATTAAAACCATGTTTATTGTGCTTCTTTAAATGTCAAATCCCCTTTTAAATTTAGAGCATTTTAGTAACTTATTTCATTTACTTAGGTGTGCAACTGAATGTCACTCTACTTATAAGGGATACAGAACATGACCGCAAACAACTGTTTTACTGGACCATCCTAGTTTATCAATTTTCATCCTGGTTTTTGTTTTTTTCCTTTTTTCAAATAATCCCCCAAGTGAAAGACTGTATAAAAATGACATTTCAAGTAGAAATAAAGTTGCTTGATTGAGAAGTATAATTTGTAGTAGAATCTCAACAGATGGCAACATTTTTCAGCATCTTTAATGTAGGACCTAGTTTTACTCCTTTTGTTGGGTGGCATTTCTTAGAAATACTGACTTTGATACACTGCATCTAAATCTAGACAATTAAAGGAAGAATCTCAGTTAGGAGTCTGATCAACTCCATGTTCTATCCATAGTCAGTGAACAGAAACATCCATCTACAGGTAGTAACTGATATCATAGATGCATCTTAAGGGTCTTGAAATATACATACAAAGTAAAAATAAGTAGAGAGCTAGATACTGAAAGCAGAAAGAAGGACATCAAGGATGTGTGCAAGAAACAAATGATATGAAAAATATTTATAGATATAAACCAAATTCTGTAATTGTGCACTTGTGAAATAAAACCACAACTTCTACTGTATAATTGTCTATAGAATATGATATGAACATCATAGTATGCCTAGGACACATTTCAGTATGATGTAGAGAGTTAAGTGTATTATTACATTTTCCTATATATCTTTTAATAAACCCATCCTTGCCTGGTTTTTTAGGTATATCATATGGTGCAATAAAACATATTCCTTTTTTTTTTTACAAGTCTTGTGCAATGTGTTGCAGAAGAAATTACTCTATTGGAATTTGCCCTAAAGGCAACCAGCAAATACCATGTTAGACCAGCCAGACTGCCATTGACCGCTGCTGAGCTTACACCTACTGACACCAGAGGGAACGCCACTGTGCAGCTACTGTGTTTGCATGTGGTCTAGGGCTTGTCCTCTTTTTACCTATTTGACATTGGTTAGAGGATCCCGATTCTTAACTGTCTTGAACTGAATGAGGTCAATTATTATCTGAAACATTTAATGACCCTTTGAAGAAAAAGGCAGTAAATGCAGGTAGTGATGTCATAACTGATTTTTGTCTTCTCTTTACCAAGACAGGGATCCAAAACCAGTTTTTCCGGTCATTTATCTAGTGGATAAGTATTTTCATGATCTGGTGCATTTTTCCACAGCTCTGTTCTGCAGTTGCCTTGTCATGATACACATTTTTGTGTTAAGAACAAGCAGCAGAACCTCCTAGAAGGATGAAGTAGGGTTTAACTGCAAGAATATATAGCTACATGAGGTAATCCTTTTCCATTTCCATATTTAATATTAAAACACACCATAAAAGATAATTATGTTTTAAATGGTGGCTATTGGCTAGATATGTAAAAATTAAACAGTTTAGGATCACAGATGTCACTATTTCTTTCTTGAGGGGGGAGGGGTAATATTAAACATAATTTAACATATTGGAATCTGAGTTGTTATTTTATTAGTTTTCTCAGCATTAATATGTGGTCTGATGTGAAATACTTACACAGCAGCAGACTAAATACAGACATTTCTCACTCTGTTCCAGTTAAAATATTGCTAAATTTATTGCTTTTATTTAGGTTGCAGTAACTACTGGAGACACCAACCAGCTCAGGACCGTACTGTATGGGGGATTACTCAAGCCATGCAGCAGAATTGGGATTCACTTTACCTCATTTCCACTGTCCAAAAAGATGGAGAAGTGGTCTACGCTGGAGTTAATCCAGAGTCCCTCTGCAGTGAAGAGAGAGAGAGAAAAAGAAAAATCAGGTTTAATTAATTCCACCTGTCTCATACGTATGCTATGAAGGGGTTGAGTCACTACTTGAAAGTATCTGTTTATCTCTGTCAGCTATAGGGAAAGCCTGAACAACCATGTAAGTCTAATTTTATGCTTAACTTTTAGATAACTAAATTGTCAAAGATAAATCACTTGCTAAATTACAACCTTTATTCTACTTTTTAATTAAAACAAATAGATAGTAAAAATAGATGGTGAGAAAAGTGGAAACCAACAGGATCAGCAGTCAAGCAAAATATTTACAGGCCTGAAGCTAAAGCATAAAGTATATTATTAATACACGAGCAGTATTGTCTACTGAGGCTTCTTTCTCTTCATTAAAATGCATGAATTGATTTCCTGCATCTGATGGAAAGTACCCAACTGCTTTGGGTAGTCAAATATTTATTGTAACTTTTTTTTTTTTTAAATTTACTTTCCTTATTCTTTTCTTCGCACGGAGGTTCCTGGTATGGGCGGATGTCCTCTCCTCCCCTCTTTGGATTCTTGGTGAAACTTACTTGGACGTTTGGAGCGCAGGTCTGGTGGAGCCCCAAGGCCCTGTGTGGAAGTGCTGAAAGGGCTCCTTATGTTCCACACACTCCTGAGTTGCCAGAATAGTCAGAAGAGTCCTGCCGATCCTCCCATAGGCCCAGGTTTCTTCTCAACAGCCCCTGGCATTGAGGGTTTCCTCAGTCTTGAATAAAGTAAAATCAGTTCTATAGCTTCAATGGAAAACTTGAAAAATTAAATTCATTTGTTTCTCACTCCAAGCATCTCACGTGCACTGTCTTGTTAACAGGAGAAGTGTGAAGATCTTTAAAATTTAGAGGTTGACTCTTCTAGGGACCCATTAAAGGGGTTAACCTCATACTTAATTTCCAATCCGGATCCATCTGTAGAGGAAAAAACCAAAGACCACCACCCTCCCAGCCTCAAAGTGCCACTCTACAACATTTGATTTTTTAAAATAGAAAGGAAAGCAAATAAATGTAAAAGAAAACAAGGAAGTTCAATATGAAATGCTTTGTTTGTATGAAGTGCTAGCTATGACTATATTTGTCTTTAAAGCTGCCAAGAATTTCAGTTACAGTTAATTCAGCTCAAAGCACATAGTTTACATTTCTTCTCTCAGTAAGAACCACACAAGTTAAGGAAAAGAAATAAGATCATCCTTGCAATAACCCCAGATCTCAAGGTTCACATTTGATCATATTTGATCATAAATAGAAAGTTGAATGGCCAGATCCCATCCTTCACTCCAGGTCCTTCTTCCTTTTGGCTTGGAGTCTTCATAGTGGACTCCTTTCTAATGCTATTCGCATTGAAGGGCTATCACTGGCTGCTGCTGAGCCTCAGCAGCAGGACAGGTAGAACAGTGAAGATAACAGAGGAAGGAAAAAAGAAAAAAGATAGGAGAAACAAAGCAAATGAAACAATGACTGCCTAAACTGAGAACGAGCTGTAGAGCTGAGAGGGCAGTCTTCACCTCCTGTTGGTACATCTAGTCACGTTTTCTGTATATGTCTTCAGATATCTAAGAAATTAAGGTAATTGGAATATCCAGCTTTCAAGCTATCGATATACAAGTGAGCATGATGTAAGAGAATAATAGTATTTTAGAAGAGTTTCTATCCTGAATTCTTTTGGTCCCTTTCCAGCAGAAACCAGTTGCCAAGATAAAGATACTGTCCCAAAAGGGCTGTTTCAAAATTGGTATTTATAACATTATCCGGTGGTTTTGTGATGGGATTAAATGTCCACTGAGTACAAGGTCAAGTCTACAAAATGAATTGACTTGTGACCTACTTTGGATTTCAGATTGCTCCACCAAGGACAGACAAAAGGCTAGGTAGCTCATTGTACGTTGCCTTTTAACTTCATAATCATAGCTCTGTCTGAAGTCTCCAGACTTTCCATACCAGTAACACTCAAAATACATTAGAAAGGAGGTAGGCAAACCGTAGCAGTCTGTTCCTTTCTACATTTCACAGTCTCCTCCTCTGACCAACTGGTCTCCAGGGCTGTGGTGCTAACAAAGGAATGAAGTCCTGAGAGTTTGCAGAGCCCAGCTGATTTCACACATTTTATTTTAACTACCTTTTCTTAAAATGATCGGTTGTCAGGTTGCCTCAGTCCTTTAATATCTTGCTGTAGAACCTAAATAAAATAACTTATGCATATTCTCTGTCTTGATCACAGCTTGGGAGAAACTGGCCACAGATTTAAGCAGGACTTTTGCAGGAACATACTGTACCAGATCTCCCAGTTATTGTGAAACTAACGAGAGGCTTAAGTTTCAAGCTTTTTAGATGACTGCCCCTTAGCCAGAATCAATGTTGTATTTAAACCTTTTCCTCTAGGCAGTGAGGGAATACAGGAATTGTCATTATACTGACAAATGGCATGCTCTGGGTGTATTACCACATGCAAAGATGGATAAAGTATGAGGTATTTGCTGCCAAAACCTTTGTGCCGTCAGAGTATCGAGTATAATAGTAGAATATGCCATTGTTTGGTCTACATTTAAGATAATTGACTCAGATACCCAAATAAAATCTGTTCAGAACATAAATCTATTTGAAAGTTACATTGGTTAACTGTATTCTTTGTTTTCATGGTTATTCTTTTTGTGGTATTGCACATCTTCCCATCTCTCCCTAGAGAGATATGTAGTGACAATATACATTCCAAAACTGTTGGAAGGCTTTGTGCTAACAATTACGTTTCATGTAAGAAAATAACTGTGCAAAGCAATGTTGCCATTCCCTAGGTTTAGAGATGCCTTTTGGCACATCTACATGGAAGCCCATTATCAGATGCACCCACTGAAAAAGAGGAACAGTGAACATCACCAGCACTGTTGTACAAGATGAAACAGTGGGTTTGAGTAGACAAAGTCCTGTTCTCTGCTTTGCATGGCTGTCGGGGGAACAGTTTGATAACACTGACCATGTTCATGTGCCTAGAAATATTTTCGCCTCTGTCACTTTTTGAGGATAATGCCTTCCTGAGCTACTGTTCAGATATTATGTTCTAATTCACATCTATGATATGGACACCAGAAGTTATTATTTAAACCTGAAAATTATTTTCCACTTAGGTAAAATAAAATAGAGTTCTGTACAACAAAGTCCAGAAGGATACATCTCTTCTGCATGAACCAACCCTTTTTCCATCTCCATACCACCCTTGATCTCCTAGGGAAAAACTGGCCTCAGAGGTTCCTTACGTATTGAAACAGTTTCTTTGATTTTTGCATTTCCTTTTAATAATAGTCAATCTATGCAGCTGCAGAAATGTACTGAATTAAGTCTACCAGAGACAGGGGTCTATGGGCTGAACAGGAAAAGCTGGATATAATTGCACAGTAAATGACTGCTGTTGATAAGAAGAAGTATTCCATTTTCAGAAACGTATTTTAACATACTGGTTTGCATCAGCTGAGATAAGAGGGAGAAAACACTAGACAGGAAGAAGTAGGTGAAAGAAAGTGAAGCAGGAATTACTGACTGTATGATTAAGTTAAACTTAGCAGTGGGCGACACGAGCTGTACCTCTGCTCCAGAGAGAGGCACTGGGCAGCAAACACAGTCTTCTCTGGGAGAAAGGTGAGAGCTGCTGGCCCTGAAACTGCCAAGAGTAAAATTCCCTTCCTTCCCCCAGCTTAAAAAAAAATAAAAATTAAATTAAATGGTATATTGATCCTTAAGCATATATCAAGGAAACTGAAACTCGCTATCCTTCTCTTTTAAATGTAATAAAAAAGGGTCTTTCTCATGTGTTGTGCCCTTGCAAATTCACCGGGTGGCCAGCCAAACACACACGGTATGACAGGTTTCTGAAGAGATCAATGGGAGAATGATGCCATAAGGCTGTCCCTGGACACTAGCACTCCCAAGGGGCTGCTGCTTTCAGGGATTTGTGCCTACAGTTTATTCCAGCAGGCACTGGCCACATGATAAAGTGCATTTAAGACTGAGGTTCTCTCAGTCATTTCTGACTCCCTGAAAGCCATTGCTACTGTAAACGATGAGATTTCTGGTCTACAAATTCACATTTAGCAAAATTGACAAAGCACTTTCAAATAAGAGACTTTTTTTTCAAAACAACCCTGCCCACAGGAGACAGGCGGTCTCCACAACGCCAAACATGCCGCCATCCCATCTTTACATTCCAGTAAACGTCCACTCCAGCATTGCCTGGGAAACACATGCCAACTCCCCTCTGTCTTTGCTCATCCTGAGGCCAGTGATGGGATTTGTTCCTGACCAGCTGAAGCAGCGGAGGCTGAGACAAGAAGTCCAACAAATATCATATTATGCCTCATGAAGCTTTCCATGTCTCAGCTAGTTCTGAAGATGCTAAATCTCTTTTTTCAGCTTTCAGCCCCCTCCAACACTGGTCATAGAGAGTTGGTGGCACAGAGCAATTGCTATTTAGAATTCCCTGGAGACCAACTTTCAATAAAGGTTCTTCCCCAAAATGCATTTTCCTCCATGTGGATGCTGTTTGTCAGACAGCAAAGAGCTCACCTCAAAGGAAACCAAATTTAATGCCCCTATTCACTAACAAATTTGTTGCATTAAAACCTTTTTCCTTTCCTTGCAATAATAAAGAGGCAAGTGGCAAAGTGGTGCTTTGTCCACTAATCAATTCTTTCAAGACATTATTGGAAAAAGCAAAGAGAGAATCCACATGATCAAAAGAGGAGAAGTTGCCTGTAGCAACAACATCTGGCATTACTAGTTCAAGCCAGGTGTTCTTATTTTGTTGTGGCTGATGTGCAAATGAAGATTGAACAGAAAGGAATTAGAGCAAATCAAATATATCTCCTTTAGTGTTACAAGAGACTACATACACAGCATCAAGGGAGAGAAGAGGAAGGGAAAAAGACTCAGTCCAGTTACTTATAGAATATCCTTTTTAAGATAGCAGTGCATGCTGTAATTTTTAAAATTTCAGAAGATTTATTGATATCCTAAAACTTCTCTAGACAATACAAACATCACTCCTGTAACCCCACACTCCGTGAAAGAATTAGAGGTTTTAGGAGAGCTCGTGGCGCTCGGCCTCGGCACAGGCCACGTCCAAATTCCAAACGTCCGGCTCTAGCT
>JANZLP010000015.1:7022701-7032763 GCA_026930925.1 Chelictinia riocourii
TAGATGACAACAAAAATCACTGATCATGAAATGCAACTCTTTACAATGTGCACACAACTGATGATCGTCATCCCCCCATGCTTAGAACATATGATTTTTCATATGTTTTAAAAATATATTACATATATTTTTACATTTGTAAATCTTCTTTACATAGCATCCTTTATTAACGTGAATGTGGTATTGAAGATGTAGAAGTATTACAGGTATTTAAACACTACAATATTTAGCAAAGGACAAATACAGTAGTTCTAAAGATGCCTGATCTAAGTAGTAGGTATTTTTCCCATGTACAGAAAATGTTGTATATGCATAGCAAAGGGCAATACCATCTCACCCAAATGCCGTTATGCAGAATGTAACCAGCCACATTGCAGTGAGACCATAGTCTGTAGCATTAATATTGACACCTCTTAAAATCCACTAAAATCTGAGACCAGGATGAATACACACCATTTCAAATTCCCTAATGAAAATTCAGAATACTAGTATCCTCTGCCATATTAAAATTTTTAACTTAAGAGTGGATCTTACATCAGTCCCGTCCTCACTGAAGACACCGGAGCTCAACCATCCAGACTATAATATCAGGTTTTCTTCATCATATTAATTTTGCCACCCAATCTTCATAATTTTTATTATCATTATATCTGTATTTCTAAAGAGCCTGTCATTCTAAGTTTTCAACCATCTGGATCACATTTTTTTAAGTTTCCCCTGTATAAACAAACACGCTTTCCCTGCTCTCCTTTTTGGTGTTGATTTTCATATGAAGTAAGGCTCAACAGCCAGGTTTTTATTATGGAAGATACACTGATATGCCTTCCAGTTTATTTTAAGGCAAAATCTTCTGCAAAGACAAAAGCTGCCTTACACTGTAAAGCAATTACAGAGATCTGTGCAATACTTCTAGTACTTTAATTGCAGCATATAGGAGGAGATGCAGTATTACTGTCACTGAGTAATACTCATCTAGCTTTCTTTGAAGCCAATGGTAGACTACTATTGCCATCAGTCAGAAACAAATTGGGCCTTGAATACGTACCCATTTAAGCAAATTGCTTGTCAGCTTCACCCATCAAAACTGCAGTTGAGCCTACTGAGATACTGCCAGGCTGAGATAAAACTCCCGTTCATTTAGAGAGGAAACGCAGAAGTGTTAACGGTCACAGAATACAAATTGTTTTGGCTTCTCTGCTTCCTTCAGCCACCCCCAGGGGGGGAAGGCAGGTAAGGCAGGGCAAAATCAGCCAGCACACAGCTCTGGCTGATATGAATTAATGCTCTCCAGCAGCCCAGCATTGCCGTTGCTGGGCATGGTCCGAGTTTGCAGGGTCTCAGAACAGAGGCTGCATGCCTTGCTCTGCCCGAACTTGTCTTAACCTGCCTTGGAGCTCTGTTTTTACTTGGTTTTCTTGTTTGCACTTAGTTCTCTTCTGGCATGCAAGCCAAGTACTGGATCATAAGGTGCAGCTTTCTTGTACCTCTACAAAAGCCCAGAGACCTGCAAGAGAATCCCAGATGCGTGGGAGCATGTATGAACTCCAAGCGCCAAACTGCCTGCCTGTCCTTGCTGCCCTCTCTGAGAAATAACTGAGAACTCAGTACAGAGTTTCTAATAGATTTTATTCCTGGAGAATAAAATATGGTCTTTCCTTGGCGCATTTACCAAAATGAATATAAAATTTGCCCATTCCACAAACCTTTTAAAAAGCCCTGCATGCAATAAAAGAGTTAATAAGTCAGCTTCTCCTGTGCCTGTAGACATTAGTTCTTATGGCTAAATGTTAAATTTTACAGTTACATACATTTTATATGCACTGATTTTTATTGTCTAGACAATTCTGCATTTATGAACCATCCTCAGATCCCTGAACTATTTGAATCTAGGAATGAAAGTTAAACTGCTGGATGGTACTAACATAGTTAGTTTTTTGGTTTTTTTTAAAAGCAACTTGCAAAGCATTAAATCCAAGGCACAGCTTAAAATTCTAATTTTCAGGAAAGAATGTTTAAACAAATGATTACCTGAAGTGACACGTAGCCTAGTGAAATCAGCATAGACATTTAAAGAACTAAAATTTGTACAAAATTAAATGTATGAATAACTTGACAATGAGACAAAGACCCTTTCCTATACATACATACTTCTTCGACACTTTTTTTACAAAGCCAACTCTTCTCCCCAAAAGACAAGTGAAACTGCAAACTCTAATATAAACATCAGTTTCCCTTACACCCTCGCTAAAATATTTCTGTAATTTCCAAACAATGCCATGTGTTCTGCTACCAAATTGGATCAAGAAGCTCATGCAGCTTATCCATAATGTTGTTGTCAGAACCATTTATGGAACATATACTTCATCCGCAGGGTCTATGTCTTGAAACACAGTTTATTATTCTGGGCTCACGGCAACATTCAGCACTTTGGATTCAAAAGCTGCTGATAGTTCATTTTGATTTCTCAGTCTCTGCATTTCTGCGTTTAAATCCAGTTGAGTCCTGGCAAGATGATGACTCGAGGAGTGTACCTCCAGCTAAAAACATGGAGGAAAAGATTTTTATTAGCAGAAGATAACCATCAAACTAAATTACACCATGACTCTTTAAGGACAGATAGATACATTTGGGTGTAAACGTAAAAGTAATTGCCATAAAACTCATCAGAAAAATAGGCACTTCTCATACAGTTTTTCAAGTGATATAGCCTTCTTCCTAGCTACAGGGCAGCCAAAATAATCCTTCATTGGAGAGGCAACCATTGGATGTATATTTATTAACTACTTAAATAATCTGAAAAGGAAGCAAAAATAATTAGGATCAAAAAGTGAACAATCTGAAAGCTGAAATGTACCTTCAAATGTAAGTACATAAATTAATACAGACTTAATATTGTAAAGTCTTGACCTCTCAACAAAGCCCAGCAAATGGCTTAAGCACTTTCTAACTGTAAACACATCACAGTGTGGCAATGAACAGAGACACAGTACCCAGCATCTTGCAGGACTGCACCCTTTATGCTCATTTTGTACATCCTGGAGTGTAAGATTTAACTATATACCTTCCAAATATACAATATCTACAGACAGACATAAGCACGCAGATCCTAACATCTGCTTCTCTACTTATATAATGGCTATTATAATTTAAATGTTTGTATAGCCACAATTTAGAGAGACAGTTTAAGTTTAAATGACACCATGTCCATGTCACTGTCTTCTATTATTTTAGCAGATACTAAACAAATTAAAATTTAGGATATATTTGTAAAGTATACTGCAAACAGAACTGTAATCACAGTGCTCATTCTCCTGGCTGACCATAAGCAATGATGGCTAGTTAGCTCAAAGTAAACAGCTGTCAATATGATAATCATGATGAAAAGACAACACTATCAACACGTGAGCTGGAAGATGCTTTATTACCCTAGCACTGTTAGCTTGATACTTCCTCTGACAGGCCATTGTTACAGACTTCTAATGGTGATCTGAGCTTTTAGACAGAAATATTGAGGAAGGTCATGCAGTCCCAGATCACATTTAGGACTGACTTTTTTCTCATGAGCTCTCTGACTCTCACTGTCTACATCATCAGACCAGTAAAGATATATTTGTAGGAACAGAACTAGAGTGGGAAAAATCTACTACTATGTGTGAACTCTTTTCAAAATTACAGAGGGAGATTGATACAAAGTTTTCTCCATGCCAAGTCTACTGGAGGCGCTCTGAAAGTCTTACATTTATTGGGAATCCTTGTGTGACCAAAATGGAGACATGTACATTTTTATTACAAGGAAGCAAAGATAACGATCTTTATTTTGGCACTGCCTGCCAAATTAAAGAACATCATTCAAGTCAGGTTTTTTAAAAGAACAGAAAAACTTTTTTTTCTTTTTTCACTAACTTGACAGCCTTGTACAAAAAGAGAACTTGACTCAGAATAAATTTAAAGGAAGAGCAGATAAGGCTAGACAGTTAGAGTATAACTCTCTGGAAAAGAACATTCAGGGTTTTAGGGAGAGGTAGAAGCATGCTGGAAACACTGACAGTTCCTAAAGAAAGCAAAGCCAACAAGGGCAAAATCACAAAGAAGCAGCACCAGTGTGAGGTAAGAAAAGGTCAAAACTTCTGACGTTCACACTTAAATGAGCATACCTGGAAGGAAGTTTCCTTTGATATTAAAACAGATTGATTAGAGTTTTTCAGAATGTATGCAACAAAGCAGCAAAGGCACAATGATGTTTTATAAGAAGGACTTTTGAGGTCAGCCATTACTGTGTCTTTGTGCTGTATACCTGACCGGAGAAATACAGCAGAAACTGCTTTAAGCACCAACAGGCAGTTTGGCTAGCTTATAATAAAAATAGAGAGAATACATGAAAAGGATCCTTAGGACTTGTAGTATTAATCTCCTCAGAAAATACTGTACTTAATAAAGTAATATGAAATTTTTGCAGGCTTGTCATAACAAATTATATAAAATTAGACATTGATACTTTACTTTTCTATTTTAACTATTTTTCAGATAACCTCTCTTCAGCCATTCCTGAAACCCATAAAAATCAGGCCATCCATATTTCAGGTTAAAATGTTTATGACAGAACCCACTATATATAAAACTCATTTTTATTCTGACACGACTTAAAATTATGTCTTCATTTGACACAGATTTAAAAACCTGAGACAAATGCATTTGCTGTAATGTTTGCTTTACATGGTCCTACATGCAGCCCCTGTCTATTCCCACATTACCAGCACAGCAGCCTTGTGGATGGAAGGTGGACAGGACGCAGGGCATGCAGTGATTACCATGGTATTGCTCAGGTATTGCTCTTTCAGAACAGCAGAGACATAGACTTGAGGATCTTGATTTAAAAAAAATAAATAAATCCAGTAATCAATTATATACCCCAATTTTTTTTAAAGATTACAAGCCCTAGACTCTTACAACACTTTTAAGTCCATAGCTGTTTCATAGTACAGACTTGCCCAACATTCACAAAGTTGAAATGCAGGCAAGTGATGTAGCCACAAACTTAGGCTGTACTCCAGACTTTCTTAAGAGGCAGGTTGCATTTTATTTAAGAGGAGCCAGTTAAATGAAGCCCAAGCTATACTGTTGCTGAGCCCATCCCATTGGGATTCAGAAGATAATTACTTCAAGAGCAGCCTGTGCTTTTCCTTGCATATGAATGAAGCACTGCCAGAGGGTAACGAAAGTTTTTTCCCCCAACACTTATCAGACAGAAAGACTGCATGAAATACATCTTGATGGAAAGCAAATGTATTTTTTGCTACATTAATTAAGAGAAAACCTGTCCTAATAAATTTTTTGCTAATAATTATATAATGTTACTATAATGATATTATATAAAATATCACTGTGATTGTTAGCACTAAGGATGTTCATTTAAAACCTTATTATGTATACAGTGATAATACTGCCTGATCCTTTTTTGTTTGCTGTGTCAGAGGTTGGACTGCTGAGTATTTTTTCCATGCAGTTTAATATGTAGAATAGAGAACTACTTAAAGGACAAAGGGTGCTGGTGATGGCGATATATAAATAACACCACAGGTGAATAGACTGAATCTGTGACATGTTATGACATTCTTCCAAGATGAAATAATGTTGGTTTTGTCATTTGAAAGGCAAAAGATAATTTCTGAGATTTTTGCCTGGATCAAAACAGGCCAACCTGTTTCAAAAAAAAATTGTATTTGGTTGGCTTGTGTGACAAAAGTTCTGGTGCTTTTTACCTAACTGCTAGGTGCTTTTTACCTTAACTACCCACATCACCACATCACTGTCCTTTGGTTTAATTAAGCATGTTCTTCTTAGGCTTACATGGTCAAATAAATAATCACTGTGATTAAAATCTGAGTGATCTATATTTAAAAAAAATAATCTGAATCTATTCCTTCATCTTTATCATAACTTATGCATAACCTTGCAGCTGTTTATCAGAGCACTAAATATTAGTGACTATTTGTACCTCACAGTATTTATGCTATTACCTTTTATATTTAAATGCTACTTTGTATAGCTAACAAAACATTTGAAAATTACCATCTGTATTATGTAATGCTTATTGGCATATTGATTGATTTTACTATTTTAAAAAAACCCAGAATATGCATAGAGTAAGCATGTTTTACTCTGTCTGTTCTAGAGTCAAGGTTCAGATATGCAGAAAATTCACATGCATTCAAAACAATGATAAAAACTGTCCATCATATCAGACATTCAAAAAAAAAGTAAATTGAGGTGAGGTGTGAATGGTTTCATTGTACAGCTGGACAACAGCTGAAGTTTGTCAGCTAATGACTGCTTTTGCAGAGCAATGTTGCGCATAGACTCCTAACCACCAGGACAAACCCAAACCACTTTTTCAGGGAATATATTTATGAGCTTAATAAATGACGACTTCCCATATAATCTTGCCACATGGAAATACCGTTCTAATATATTGAGGTTATCAAGGTATAGGAGTATAAAATCAGTATTAGCTGATTAATAAGTAGACATTGGATAAGATTCTTTATCTCTACTGGTTTGAGTTCTTAAAGGTAAAATACACTAACATCAAAAATATATCTCTTATTCCAAAATTTAGATCTATATATTAAAAACTAAATATAACAACATACAACATGCAAGGATTTATGTAGTTTGCAAACTTCTGACTGAGGTTATGCTATAGGCAGTAACTACAGGGCCTTGGCAAAGAGGTCTAGTTTATTCAATGGAAAGAAAAGACTACAATCGGAGTTGCTGAATCTGATAGCTCAACAGCCAGGTGGCTAACACAGCACCATATTTCAGGGGCAGCCAGTAGTGAGGCTGAGCATGAAGACAATCCATATATACATCTATATTTGATCAGCCATACAGAGGAACACTGACAGAAGACAAATCACTCGCATATGAAAACAAGCAACAGCCTCATCCTGTTCTTGTGTAGCTGATCAGGACGAAAGCCCATTCATTGAAAAGGTGTACAATGTGGGTCCCTCCAGCAGCTGGGCTCCAACACTCCGTCTCCCCAGCTGCTGGCACCTGGGCATACCAGCCACCAAAGCTACAGCCCCATTTTTCTTGCTGGTGCTCAGACCTACATACAAACCATGGATCCCCTTCAGTAACTGGCCTTAGACTACCCAATAGATGTCCCTTAGGTCTCCAGTCACCTCCAAACACATACATGTAAATGGGTCTCTCTGGTAGCTGGTCCATACCTATGACCTCATCAGTAGCTGACTCCCAGACCCCACAGTCTCTTCAGGAACTGTCTTGGACCCCCTGATTTCTCCAGTAGCCAAGTCTCAGACCTGTTGGTCTCTCCGTTATCCAGCCCAGGCTTATGGCCTCCACAGTACTTGGCTCCCAAGCCTCTTACTCTACTTGATGGCTATTTGAATTCTGCTATGAAATATAGACAAAATAACTTTGGAATATATCATATAAAAATGCAAATTTTTCTCTCCTATTGACACTAAAATAAGAAGCACATAAGATTTGGAAAGCTACTTAACATCAAATATCTGTTTCTCCTTTAACAAGTTAAAGAGGATTGCTACAGAAGTTTTAATGGAAATTATTCTTTTGATTCCTGTGATACATTTTATCTCTACTAGAAACTGGATTAGCTCAGTTTCAGAAAATGCTGTTTTCTTCATACTTCTCTCCAGCATGGTAAAAACAAATAGCAAAACTTTGCAGGAAAACTCTTGTTAAGAAATTTCCTGCTTAACTTTGTGAACCCAATGGTTCAGCTGATCTTAAGAGCTTTCTTTTTTTTTAAACCTCATCTGAACTGATGTTCCTGCTCTTGTGAAGTTTCCTTGTCAGTAATTGATATCAATCCTCAAAGAAAGAAGCTTTAAAAAATCATCCAGGTCCTTTTTTCATTCCTTGTGCACTCAGAACCTGGGCTTATTTAATTTTGTGTTTCATCTGCAGTAACACATGGATCTTAAATCTCTTTAAAAATCACAACTGGAAGAAAGTGTAGACACTGTTTTGATCTTTCTTCCCTTTCTCATTCCTCCCTTGTTCTCCTTACCCTCCTTCCTTTTCCTCCCCCCCGCTTTCTTTCACTCTTTAAGTGATTGGATTATCTGATAATTCCAGTTTCTTGTTAGCAAATATAGCGTCTTGTTAGCATCTCTGTATTGATTAAGAGAAGATTGGAGAAAACATAATCCAGTTTCTTAATTTGGGCCGCTGCTTGTTTACTAGGAGTCCCAGATAAAACCTGCATAGTATTGCCTCAGCATGTTCCTAATATGTTTCCTCTGTTTTACTCATCTTCATAGTAGCTCCCTGTTTTTGTAATAGTGTAATGAAATTTACCTTTTGTAATGTTACTCCTGCTACTCTTTATTATCACACTGCTTACCTACCCAGCATGTTTTTTTGTAGTATAGGCTGCAGCTGTTTATTTTTATATAAAGAGAAACCTTAGATATGCTAACAAAAAGACACAAAGTAAAGCAAAGCAAAATGAAGTGGTATATAAATACAATTACAAAATTGTAAATTGATGCAAACAACAATTATGTCATGTAGGTATTATCAGAAGCTGCAATGAAATTTGATATTGCATCAGAAAAAAGTGGGTTTTCTTTTAACCTACTTTTCTAAGTTCTTTCCTGCCAAATATTATGTTATTTTCTATACAATACTGTGTCTGGGTATTTACAAATGCTAAGTTCATTACTATTGTACGTGTAGCAGCTATTAAAGACATTTATTATTCAGAACAATAGCGGATAACCAGAAATGCAAATAATAAGCTTGTCTAGATTTACACTGTTGTGAATATGTTTGAAACAAATATATTTTGCTTCTCAGAGTATCATACAGATCAGTTATTTTCAGTAACCAGCTGAATGTTTTTAAAATAATGTTTATTAATGTGAATTTATTATCTTGTATCACTTCCAGAAAAAATGAAATTAAATAATTATTTTACACTTAAAGAGGTGGTTTAAGGATGACAGCATATCATATTGAATAGAACTGAGTATATTATGAGTTTCTATTTAATAATTTATTTTATCATGTGCATCATTATGAGTTATTAATTTATCAGTCGATTACATAAATTAAGACATTATTTGACATACAAACAAAGTTTTTCATTCATGTTCTGATGCTGTTCCATATTTATGCTGGAGCTGAACTTGATCCAATGTTTATAATCCGTCTGAAGAACACAAACTTTTATAGAGGGAAAATCCACAAAAAAGTTCTTAACTTCTGAGAGATGTTACCAACACTGGTGAGAATAGGATGATTCACAAGTCCTTGAGTACTTTTCATCTAAGTATTGTTCTTGGCAGGGTGAACACTTGTCTGGTTTTGAGAAGCGACAAATGACTTTGAAGTTTAACCAGGATCTAGACTGCTCAATGAAGCATACATTATACCTTCCTATTCTCTGTGACGGAAGAATTGCTGCTTGAATGGCTTCCTCAGCTTAATCAACAGATCAATCTTCCATACCTTTCTAATGCCAGAACAATTTACATTTATACCCTAACTTTACTTCATTGTTCTCCACAATTTAGATGCAGCCTTGACTTTTCTTTGTTACCATAATTACATACTGAGTTCATATATGTCATTAATGCTTACATCCACTTCTAGTTTGACTTTAAACTTGATATACTTCATACATCTACGTACATGATTTTACAGGTAAACCAAGTGCTCTTGCCTTGCGTAAGATGCAAAGAGAGAAACATCTGTGCAGTAATAATATAGGTTTTTTTAATATGCTCTTGTGTCTTTGGTTAAAGTCTATCTTCTGGCAAAGAATGAAAAACCTCAGGAAAAAAAAGATGTTTCACTAGGTCTAAAATGAAAAGCAATCTCAGACATTAGCTTGCAACAGCAGCTTAGACAGGTGGCCATTTTACAATTGCAGTGGCAATGTCTTAACTGATCATAAAGCCTTATGAACAATATTGTAGACTTTATTGTTTTTATTCACTATGACCCTCAGACGTACAAACGACATGTGAAGGAAGAGGCCATTGGTATGGCAGGAAATGG
>JANZLP010000015.1:7043541-7054029 GCA_026930925.1 Chelictinia riocourii
TTATGTGAAATGACAGAAATTCTGAATCTTTCTGGTCAAACAAAATACTGTGTTCAATCCAATGCATTCAGTTCAGCTAGCAAGATTCTCATCACTGTTATTTATCCATACATAATAAATGTAAAATTACTTAGTCCCGTTTGTGTCATATTTATCAAATTACTTGCAGACTTGACTCTTGTCTGTGTGGTTGGACATATAAATATAGATACAATTATTTTATATGTTCTCTTATTAACATTGAATTTTCATGTCAAGTCTTTTACTACTACTAACTGCTTCCACTTGAATAGGGAATTTCTGAGCAAATAAGTAAATTTCTACTGTCGTATGGAGACCTTCTTGATTATTCCACACTGATGTTTTTGATGGACTTTCTCACTATTTGTGGCTGGTTATTCCAGATATTTCTCTAACAAAGATAAACTCAATTCCATTTTGAGGCTGTAATACAAATACACACAAATATACATGGAAATTGACAACTGAGGAATACAGCTCATTTTTCCTTTGAAACACTCTTTACCATTCACAGTTGTCTCTCCTGTCACAAATTTGAAAGTTTGGCCCCACTATTGTTGAGGACAAACATATTTTGAACAATAGAATAGTGGATCTTCAAGGAAGCCATTTGTCTGTGCTAATTTGGAAATGCTGATGTTTTGATTTTTACAGCTTTTAAAAATTTTATTTTAAACAGTGTAGTTCAGTCAGATCCATATTAAAAACTGATTGTGAAACAGTTATGAAGATTTAGATGATGAGGTAAAGCAAGCAGGATCTATAATCTGTCACTTCTGAAACATCTTAATTTTCTGCTGCCTTTTTAGAAAAAGTACATAATTTTTTTGACAAGTGTAATATTGTTTCTGCTGCCAATTGGGTCCAAAGAACAGAATTTCCACCTTTTCTTAAATGGAGTTCCATATTTGCATACATATATTAAATCCTTGTGAGATAACTGCATGAAATTCACCATATAATTACATGAACTCTGGGTAGAGAAGTTGCTAAGAAAATGGAAAAATGGCATTTTTTTCTGGCAATAATCCAAACCTAAGTAATGCTTTTAGGAACTTAACATATTATAGGGAAGCAAGTAAATACCATGACATTCGGGGAAAATAGATAATAGGTAATTTCAGCAATAAATTTGCATTTACATACCTATAGAAAAAGACTGCATCTACCTTTCAAAATCATACATAGCATAATGTATTTAGTTAAAGGAAGATTTTCATCTGAGAAGTAACTAATACTACTTTGTTCATCTTTCTCAATAGAAAGATTGTAATAGGGTGTTTTGACTATCAACATCTTCAAAAATAGAGTTAATTCTTTGTTCAGAAGCTAATAAAAATATTGAATAGTACTTCATAGAAAGTAAATTATAGACTAAAGTATTTTGTCATACAGGGCTAGCATAATCTTTCTTGATATTTTCTTTAAAAGTATATTTTATGAAAATAACAGTTTATACAGATATTGTGTTTTTATAAATAGTGCATTTCATGTAATATAAACTCCAAACCCCTTCAAGCTGAATCATAATCTTGTCTCTTATATAACATGTTTACAGATGTAAATTTGCTCTGAACTGCTCGTATGAAGGAACAATGAACTAGAATAAAAAGCAGAGACACTTCATGTTTATATAGTACTTTTTTCCCTGCTTTCAAAGCCAAAACAGAGCTCTCTTTCCTCGAACTGATGTGACTCGCTGCTGCTGAATCCTGTAAGATCAACAAAGAGATGATGCAGAAAGTATGATTTATATTTAAAAGTACCATTCAATTATTATGAATGAACTAGATTTTTATAACAAATTTTGAATTAGATTTCTGTAAAAATAAAATTTGCTGGAAAAAAACCCACCTCAGTTTGAAATCCTTTTACATCTTCTGTACAGCTTGGGATACAAATATATAAAATACAGCTGATGTAGATACTATATTTATCTCTAGTACTAATACTGAAGGTTTCTTCATGAAGTCTTTTTAAAAATCAACCAACCGTTCTTCTCCTTCATATGGTTTCACAGAATAAGCTATTCAGTTTTTCTCATGGTTTCAGATGTGGGTCTTAAAGGCAAGATAGTCTGGTTATTCTGGTAGCATGTCCACCTGTATCCAGAGGTGTAGAAGTTCATCGTAAAGTTTCTAGAAGACTTTTCAATCTACAAATCTCTGAATGAATATGGTATTAATGCAATTTCTGATTAGAAATATCCTTTAAGTGTTTTTACCACTGAGCAAGAAATTAATAGGTTTCATAAATATGGTTATAACAAACATCATCGACTGTCTTCTACACATATACTCTCTGTTAACTTTCGAAATTAATTGATGCACTTTTTTATGTTAAATGTTACCAACAGTTTTAAAATGTATGCATTTTTTCTTTGTTTTTTTTAACTCTTAACTTTCTGGAAGGTAGCCAGAAGTAGATTATTGTTAATTAAAAAAAATAAAAACGTATTTTTAAAAGCTATAGCATCCGGAACAGTGTCCTTCTGCCCTGGAGACATTAATTAAAGAAAACGTTATGGCAATCATTCAAGAATGGAAGTGATGCTTCCTTTAGGTCTACAGAATATGTCATTGTTTAGGAAACATAGACTGTATGAAGTAACTTTAATAGCAGTAAATCTACATAACTATTCCATATCCAGGATGATAATTTGAAAAAGGTTATACTTATACTCCAGTGAGATGTCTTTCAAATGAAAAGTTATTTAAGGGGTAAAATCAATTGTCTATAGAGTATCATGTTTTCTGATGGGAATAATAGAGAAAAGATGACTGGAAGTTGTTTGTTACAATGATAAAATGAGTTTTTACCTCTAGTTATTATCAGCCCATACATTCATCATTATATACTACTCAATTTTTTTGTTACATTGATTTATTTTATCGCCCAAGACAGTTTGTACTTGTATGAAATTCAGAAAACATTGATTTACTTAAATTATTCAATGCTTCAGTGTATGGCTATTATGTTATTTAACACTTTAGACAAATCAATACACTCTTAAAAATTGCTTTCCTTATTCAGAAGGTTTGCAAATGTACTTTTCTGGAATCATTAGTTTGCTATAAGGTGAAACTTTATAAATAATCTATTTTAAAACTATAAGGGGTTATATATATGTATAAATGCATAAATAGTTACAAGTAAAATGAATAATTTAAGTTTGCCTAAAGCTTGCTGTGATGTAGAATATGCCTTTAAATTTACAACATTGTTCTCAAACATATCATGGTATGGCCATATAAAGCTTTTTTGTTTAACTAGTAATCATTGCTGGATGTTAAGAATGTTTCTCCCAATACTTTAAAGACTGGAAAGTTTGACTGACAGAGAATAATCTTCAATTGTCTGTTGAAAGGTCTAAGGCAGTGGATAAATCTTGCGCATTAATGGATTTTTGTAGTTCGGTTACAGATAAGAAGTATGTGATCAAATATGACAAGTGAAAACATCATCTACAGGTAGATAACTCCATCATAAGAAAAGAAATGAGTGCCATGTTCTTACTGAAACGCACAGGCCTGAGACAATTGCTTTTGTACACTGTGGGCACTGTGGCCTTTATTCCTTGTACACAATCACTTATGGTGCCTGAACAAAAGTTATTTTACAAAATAAAAAGTCTCACATTGATTAAAAGAGGCATTGATTCACATAAAAAAAATAATTTACTAAATGTATACTAGAACAAAGAAGCTGTTGAACATGCAGCTTGTACAGCAACATTTCTCTGCAAAAAAAAAAATCTTGTCACCTGCTAAATAGAGCAATGAGAGGTGGAAAGTTAATCCTGAAAGGATTTATTATTCCAATTTCTGTGTATTGACAACAATACACAAGCTTTCATATTTTACTACAAAGTAAGTATTTCAGTTCCATCCATTTGACAAAAGACGTTATTACCATGAAGACCTATGATAGCCCCTCCAAGGTTGGAGGGGCAAGGAATGGAGGACACAAGAGAAAGGATAGGGAGACCTAAGCAATCTTTACCTCCCTGCACCTACTTAAAAAGTTCTTCAGTCAAAATATCCCATTCTGCTTGTAAAATTTAATCAGGGCATTTACTTTATGCCTGAATGTTATTTATGATTATTAATTCTATTTCAAACTGGTTATTATATGTAAATTAAAGCATCACACTCCAAGAAAGAAAGTGGTGATGGATTTTGCTGACAGTAGTAGAATGACTAAATGAATGTATCCTTTTATTACCATTTTAATAATATATTGAGCAAAACTTCTGAATACATAGTGGATGTGCCACAGGCTTTATATAGCAAAAGCTATCACTCTGAAGATAAAGGGCAAGACTGCCACCAGCCAAGTGAAAGTGTGGCTCCATCTTGTATGCATATGAGCAAGACTTGTGCTGAGAATAAGTTATAAACTTACTAAAAGGGGTTGGAAAAA
Organism: Chelictinia riocourii; assembly: GCA_026930925.1. Lineage (NCBI taxonomy): Eukaryota > Metazoa > Chordata > Aves > Accipitriformes > Accipitridae > Chelictinia > Chelictinia riocourii. Next base: position 7,047,985 of record JANZLP010000015.1, read on the forward strand.
GGAGGTGACAAAAGTTCACCTTTTGCATACCCAGTGGAAAGCAGTAGTTGGGTAAATAAAATATGCTACTGTTTAAAAAATTCCAAACACTTATCATGCTTTGTGTTTTCCTCATGAAGCATTTCAGCTACAAATAAAAGACATTTTTATGTAATGAGAGTTTCCCACTGCATAATGGAGAAGTAATATTCTTATGAATCATGGGCAGGGTTAAGAGCGAGAGCTGAGTACGTACATCTCCTAGTGAAGCAATGGAAGTCAAAGATTACATGAATTGGATCCACAGAGGCAGGCTTCACTCAGGTTAAACATAAAGCCAATGATGTGTTAAAGTTGTGTTATGTGCTGACGTTTCTAGAAGTTAATTTTCTTAAAGATATCATGTATCAGAACATCATCTTTGATGGGTCTTCCATGTATTGTCACAATAAAAATTGAGGCTAGTAAGAGAACAGAATTAGGAGAACTTTGCATGGATTTTATTTGTATTTTCCTTACAACAAGTATCCATAGGGTGGAACATTTTGGCCCACTTTGACATCATGTCATAGGAAGGAAATATTAATGCAAAGCATTGTTATACTAAGTTAGTGACAATTACTTAAGCAGAAATAATGTCTTAATTAGAGATTTTCATGTCATTTCAATAGCTAATCAGAAAAAAAATCTTTATAATAAGTATTTGTCATATTTTAACTAGTAATATTTTATATAAATAAACCCAAATACATTAAGGAACAGCTGGAACTGTGTATTCTTTTATTAGTCTACCTTATGCACAGAATTGAAACCTAGGAAATACATATGCTTAAATAAAACAGTTGTGGTTTTTATTTTTCCTAGGCTTTAAACCTTGCTTTTCAAATCAGTCCATATTAAAATAATCTGGACATTTAATTCTCTTAGGGACTTAAAAAAAAATATCTTACTTATAAAGTCACATTTCTGATCTTCTGTAAGTCTGTCTCAAGTGTTAGTTTCATGTTCGTTCCTCCTTCCCTCGGTCAGAATGAGCATATAGTGATATGAAATATAGTACTGCAGAAACTCAAAATATGACATAAATGCAGGGGGCGACATTGATAAATGGACTCATTTTTATATACTGTACTGCAGGGCTAGCAAGCACTATTGAGTGTGCTTTGGGATGGCCCGTTCTCTATATTGGCTTCTCTCTTGTGCTTTTATAAAATATTTGTGTTGCACAAACTCATATGAATTAATTGTCATTGCTTTTCTGGTTTCATTTATTCATCCAATGATTTGAAAATGTTCAACAATACTCTAATATCTGTTTTCAAAGCATGCCAACACTTCTAAATGCTATTTTACAAGGCATGCCTTTGTGTGTCTGAAAAGAATATACAGAAGTTTTTATTCTACACATTAAGAGAGCATTTTTTTCTTTTTTTTTTTTATAATTCACAAACACAAGTTCTATCCTTTACTTTATATAGCCTGTGTAGACTGTTCCAGTTCTATTCCCTCAGCCGTGTTATTTATTTCTGCAGACATCATTTCAATCTTATCTTTTGTAGAGGTCACTGGCAGTGGCAGCTTGTCATTTCTGGCATAAATTTGTTTGCACGTGTCTAATAGAGTGCTCGTCTTCTGCAAATTTCAGTGGAGGGTCTTCTGTACACTGAGATCTCAGAAATGACAATTCTGGTTATCAAGTGCTGGTTTGGTTTGAAAGCACTAGTTTTCTTCAGTTTTGATTTTTATTTCAGCATGGTTCAGTCTGAATACACTATCAATGAACCAGCAAATTGTGTTTTTGCAGCACCCAAAGCAGACTAAGCACTATGTGGGACAGATAAAAAGACAGTCTCCACGATGGACAGATCTGATCTTTTTTTTTTTTTTTTTTTTTTTTTGACGAGCAAATAGTAGGGTGTGTTCAAGTGAGAAAAAATAAATTCTAACAATAAGACCACAATCTATTCCTACTTCAGATCTCTATATCCTGTTTGGTACATTGTGGGGGGTGTTTTTATGTGTGGCTACAGTGGTAGTTTGCATGTGACCACATACACACACAAACACATGCTCACACTAACACTTCTTACCTGTTTCCTACACACATACATATATGTGTATGTCCATCTAAATATGTAAAAATTACACAATGTATTTCATGCACATTAGTTGTGCTTATAAAAAAAAAAAACCCAAAAAACTGAGTATCATTCTGAATATAATAGGAACAGGAAGCAGTTGCCCAGGATAGAAGCAGTATGTCATTCAGCTAATTGACGATAAGTTGTGAAGGCAGCAGTTCCTGCATTTGCTGAATTCTAATTTATTGACAGCATTTTGCTTCCCTTAAAAGCAATGTCTCTTGAGCAAGCTTTCCCCTTGATCTTCAAAGAAAAGGGAGATGCTAATTTGAGGAATGACATGCTGCCATTAAGCTGATCACTGATATTGTGGTCTCTTTATGATGCTATGGCTTCTTAATTCCTACGGAGTTCAAACCCCAGGGGGACCTCAGATCTACTGCCTTTCATAGAAGCAAGTTGCCAACCTTGCTCCTTCATTCAGCATTGGTTTCTCTTGTTCAGTGAAAACTGTGATCAAAGGATCCCCATACAGGGAAGATAAACCTAGTCAGTTGTTGGTTCTCCTTGGTCAGCTGTTTCTGCAGAAGCAGCAGTTCCCCATTCTTGTGAAGTTCCTGTATGCGCTGTTGAATACATTTGCTTACACTGTGTCTTTACTACAGAACTACTATGCCAGTCAGCTGAAGATTCACATAGTTGAAATTCTTGTACAGTCCCCAGCTTATTTTAATAAGATGGTTTTGCTCTATTCGTCTTAGCTGACACTGTTTTCCTAGGTTTCTTTTCAGATCTTCTTGATATTATACACTTTTGTGTTGTTGTGGTTGCAGTTTGTTAACATAAACCTTCCATAGTTATCAGCTCCATTTACCTCAAAGAATATCAGTCCACTGCTGTTGACTATGGGATGAATAGATGTCAGGATCTGTAGGATCAGTATCACACCACAAGCCTGACCTCTATTACAAGTTTCCTACCTCTAATTTGGCAAGAATCACTGCTGCTGAACAAGAAGTAAAATCAACATGTTTATGGAGACTATTTGTAGCGGGTGTAGATGGCAACGTTTTGTCGGGGGGGGGGCTGCTGGAGTGGCCTCTGTGAGAAGAGGCCAGGGGCTGCCTCATGCCAGACACAGGTGGTTACAGTTGGGTCAAAAATGGACTCACCACTGGCCAAAGCAGGCCCCAGCAGACAAGACGGTGGCATCTCTGGGATAACGTATTTAAGAACAGGTAAAAAACTGCTGTGTGGCAGTTGTGAGGGAGCGGATTGAGGGAAAAAATATTGTGTGAGAAAAATCCTGATAATGCCATGGTCACAGAAGAAGGAGGGGGAGAAGATGCTCCAGGCAGCGGATCAGATTCCTCTGCAGCCTGTGAAGACCATGGTGAAGCAGGTTGTCCCCCTGCAGCCTGTGGAGGACCCCATGCTGGAGCAGGTAGATATGCCCTGAAGGGAGCTGTTGCCCGTGGAGAGCCCACACAGGAGCAGCTTTGCTGGCAGGAACTGTGGCCTGTGGGAAGGACACACACAAGAGCAGGGGAAACTGTAACCCTCATTCCCCACCCACCCTGCACTGCTTGGGTGCAGGGTGAGAAAGTAGAAGAATCGGGAATGAAGTTGTGCCTGGGAAGAAGGAAGAAAGGTGTTTTAATTTTGGCTGTTAGTTGGCAATAAATTAAATTAATCTTCCCAAGTCTGTTTTGCCTGAGACAGTAATTGGTAAGTGATCTCCCTGTCTTTACCTTGACTCAGGAGCATTTCCATTGTATTTTCTCCCTGTGTCCTGTTGCAGAGGGTGAGTGAGACAGCAGCTAGGTCAACCCACCAAACTAGAAATCAAAAGAAAGACAAAAGAAATTATGCCTGGGTCATACCAAAAACAACAGAGTAGACCCAACAGAAGAAAATTCAAGTCTTGGTTTTTAAAATGAGGAACTTTTAAACATGAGAGAGAAAATTAGTTCAAGAAGACTCGACCCTAAATTCTATTTTGTTTTTATTGAAGTTGTCCATTTTAGTAACATTTCTTTCCTTTTTAGTTTGAAAAATTGTGTTTGGAATTTCATTTTTACAGTTTGTATTGTTTTCATTTAGCTTTGATTCAAATCCAGTAAAGTTTGGTCAAAAAAAAATGCTACCCATATCAAAGATATCAATAGCTCATTTATTCTTCTTTCTTAACTTCTAAATTCAGTCTGATGTAACTCTGCTAACATGTAGAATTAACCCAGATTTATACCCTTGAATAAAGAAGAGAAAGACATGTTGTAATCTGATTACTGAGGTTCTTTACATGCACCAATATATGAATTTGAATAAGGTTGCTCTGTAATTGATCATTTTAGATAGGGGCAAAAGAATACAAGAAAATCTGGAAGTCTTTTCTGGTCTGTCTTTTCTGTAAGAAGAACAGTAGTTTCATTAACTGCCAAAATGGCTTACTCTGTATACTGAAGGTCAAAAAGTTTTTGTCTGGTTTAGTTTGGCTCATTTCAAAGTCCTGCCATTTCTTTAAAATTTTCATTTCTGTTCAGTTTTTTCCAGTGTAACCTGTGCTGTTTGGGTTCTTCCTCCATGCACCCTTCATGCAATTTACATTCAAGAGTCACTAGATAAAATTGAGAAAGTATTCTGGAAGAAGAACACAAAACTCTTCTGTGTCACCCGTAGTCCAAATCTTTCCTATAGGGTCAACTGGTGTTTATATGTTAAATCTTTCAGCCATCTAACTTTTGGATTATTGACTGGGCTGTGACCCAGCTTGAAGAACAGGATACATATGCCTAATTTCACTGCTCCTTTTTCCTCAGTTTGTGGCTGTTAGACCAATGTTGATCAAAGCACACTGAAAGATGATTTGTAAAATAAATGAAAAATTCTTTTTTCCTTGAAATACACATATGGTCCTGGTAATATAAAATATAGAAATGCAAAAAGTAACTGGAAAATTTGTTCATAACTTTGCTTAGGTTTCATTTGGTTTAAAAAAAAAAAAAAGGCAACACTGGACATGATACTCACTGGCTTTTTGTCTTTTTTCCTGAAGGATTAGGCAGCTGTTTGATTATTTTTTAACTCTTGAGAAACATATGTTTAGAGAGCATTCAGGTAGGTAGCCAATATACACTGGAGTCTGTATCCTGAGTCTTAGGCAGTATTTCTTGGACAGCCACTCTAATAACCAGGCTACCATACAGATCACCTTTTTTTTCTTTTAAGAGGGGTCAAGCAATTATTTTCAAGAGATGACTTTTGATTCTGGATCTAAACCATAGAACTTCCTGTAATATAGTTTTATGCTTAAAATCTGCAGAATTGGACATATAAACAAACATGTCACACTCAGAATTTTTTATAGTTTATGTAGCCCCCTTCTCGGAATGTAAGGATTTCAATTACCCTTCAGAAACCTCTAACTTTTTCCCTTAATCATACAAGACTTCATCTCCTAAATCACCTCCAATCATTCTGTGGTATTAGGTATCTACTTTATGGCATGTGTGTCTAAGAAGAACATCCAAAACACATGGTAACAATCCCATACTATTTTCATCTCTCTGCCTGCACCTTGCTGTTCACCCAATCACATTTTTTCACCAAGTTGTCTCACAACTTTTCTTCTGCCTTCACCTTCTGAGGTGCTCAAAGAATGACCTAAGAAAATTAAGTGTTAGTTTACCCCTTTCACTGGCCTTGTTCCTATGAGTCTGATGATTTCTAGTGACATTCAGAGATTATTTGGACTACTGCTACAACACATGTAAGTCTTGCTTCGCATCTGGAGTCCTTTTTTTTCAAGCCAAACTATCTTCTTATCTTCTAAAATTATGTGCATAAAATATGAGATTTTAAAATGTAAACCCTCTTCACAAAGAGAGGAATATCTAAGGTTAAATGTCTTGGGAAAGGATGGTTCAACAACTGTCGATCAAGTAATTATCAGTGCCATAGTTTACTAATCCTTTCCTACACTTCT
>JANZLP010000015.1:7078726-7091466 GCA_026930925.1 Chelictinia riocourii
CACCCTGCCCCATTCTGACAAGGGAGTGACTTATTTACAGCACCAGTCCCGCTATGGAGCCGAAGCAAGCTCTCCTTACCGTGTCCAGCAGCTCGATGACTTTGGAGAAGAAGAACCACCAACACACTCTTGCCATCTGCTGGGCAGCACAGGGAAACGCTCTTAGACCTCAAAGCAGAATCATTGCTCAGCCTCACTGCCTGAGAACTGCCTTTGAACTGTGCACTGTGTGCACACTGCTCACCTGGGATCGACAGCAAAGGGGAAAAACTAGGGGACTCCTTTATGGCTGTGGTTTTCTCAGGGTGGGAGCTCAGGAAGGGGTGGTGGTCTGGTGGGAGGAAAGGTATTTGGGGTTGCTTTGACTGGTTAGATGACTGGGTTGCTAAGTTGCTTGCTCTTTGACAAGGCAAGGGTGAGCCGCTCAGAGTTTCTAGCCTGACGGCAACACGTGAAAAACTGAAAAACTAATATCCATGCTTGCATCTGTTCAAAGTCTGGTTATATCTGGAAGCAAAGCGTAAGAGCTCTGAATTCAAACAGAAAAAACTCATGCAGAACTTTGGGAAGGTGAAGCTGGTGGGACCCAAACCTCCCTGCGATGGCCAGACAAGGAATAGTTCTAGCTAAATCCCCCTGCTAAAAGAAGTGTTGAGTAAGATTTATGTTATGCAAAGCTGAGGATATAAAAATTGGTTTTCTTATTGGTAGTGATCACCCACAATCCTTATATAGTGAAGCGAAAGAGTCACATATATTTCAGAGGTAATTTGCAGTATCTGTACCAGACAACCATCTTCGGATTGCAGGATTACCTTCTAACCAGTGATCAGAGAGGGAACTTAGATGGCCATGTTGACTGAGATGATGAATTTAGAGAACTAAAGCAAAGTGCAACTGTTGAAGCAGACAATTTAGTGAAAAAGATTTACAAGAAACAAACTGGAGTAAAAGCCTTCTTAGGCATGCAAATTGCTATTTATGAGCAAAACAATCTGCATACCCCTGGGAGGAGCAGGGCATAAGGCAAGCTATGTATAGAACTGTACCCTCATTCCTAGTTCACTTCGGCTGTAATCCACTGGCTGACAAAGGTAGCTGTAGTTGTCCAGGACTGAAGTTACCAGAAACTGAAACAAAAGAAAAGCAATAAAGATCCATTTTCTGCTCAACCCCATCTGTTCCCAAAAGATGTACATACTAATGTTAAGGTAATAGGGTCTCAATCTAGTACTCACTGACAGAAAATCCATGTAATTTATACAGCTGAGCAAATAGTAAAAACCTAAAAAACAAGTACTTCGCTTCCTTGTTGGAATCTGAAAAAGAAAATTCAGTCTGGGCATATTTGTAAGTCTTTATGTAATGACTGGAGTGCTCAAAAATGCTTCAGCAGGAATAGTGAATTATAGGTTTCAGAATATCCCTGAAAATACACTGTTTTCCTATAAAGAGGCTTCTTTTAATTGTCTGGTAGTGAAGGTGGTTCTGCGGCACCCAGTTTAGTGGATGCAAGTTTAGACCACACTGATATCCATCCCACAGTACACAAACTCAACAAACAATCGAGCACCAGCAGCTAAGTGAGCCTTAGGAATACTTTGTTCTCTTTGAGCTGCAGGGACATGATTCAGCAGAGGAAAAACTGGAAAATTGCATGAGGAATTAGACAAAAAATGAAAAACATGAACTCAGACAGTGGTCCCCATGTCACAGCTTCTTGGAACTTTCTTAAAGAAAATCAGAATACAGCCTTCCAAAGTGCATGCATTCGAGCTATAAGTTAGTACTTCTTTGTCTCTCTGTTTCCCAATGTTTTTCAGTTTATTATCTGGCTTCTGTTATATTCATAATATTACTATAATATTTTTATGATACTTGCTGCATTTTAGCAATGCAATTCATGAGGTGCAAAGCATGTTTTGTCTGCTGCTCCGTGTACACTCACCCATTATTCCCTGAACAGCTGCAAGTAATATTATTTAATCATTTTACTGAAGGTTATATTTGGGCAAGAATGGTTTTCTCCAAATCACTGTTTAGCTCTTGGATTCACATCATGAAGTATTACAATGCACTGCCTAATACCACTAAAACTCACTGTATGGTGACTAACCACTGTAATAATGTGATCACTCTGTTATAACTCAACTGTTAACTCAAGCACTTTACTGCAGCAAAACCATGCCTTACCATTGTAGATAATTTTATTTTGCCATGATTGGTTTATTCAGTCTCTGCTAGGTTGGAAAAACTGACAACATACCACATTATCTAAAGAATTACATAAAGATTATTTTAATGAATGAGTTTAATGTTCAGCTCCATAATGTTCAGAAAGATGGTGACCAGATAGATTCAGAAGGTACTTGGTACTCGACAAGAATCTACTTCTCTAACTAGATTTACAGAATGGTCTATCTGTGTCTGTAATGCCAGAAAACAAGTTTTTTTGGACCTAAGCAGTTCTTTGGCTTCTAACAAGGTTTGTAACACCTCAGGGATACCAAATATTCTCTTCCTATCTAAACTCAGAGATTCTCTACTGTTTAGAGACCTAAATGCCTTAAAATTGAAACATTATGGATAGATATTTTATTGTAAACCTCATCTGCTTAGTGACCTTCTGAACATGAAAATTTTTCCCTTTGATTTCTGTTCTGGCTGTGGGAAAATTCTGCAGTACAGGACATTCAATTCACTCTAGCAGAGATTGGCCTTCTGAGGTAGACTTTCTGAAATACCAGGAGGGGGAAACTAATAGATGAACTATAAGGCATAATTATCTGATCATATAATTCTATTTTTAAAAAAGTAAAATCTGGGAAAAATGATTATTTTGTTTCATGTTTCATTCTGATGTTGATTTTGTTTGCTTGTTATATATACATGCAAATATGAGAGAGAAAGAATATGTGTGTATATGCATGCTGTGAAAATTACTTTAAGCTTTAGAAATCAAAAGCTCAGGCGTCAGGAAAAGCCAGCAATATGGATGTTTTTGCAATCTTAGTTTAACTCCACTGTCCATATGTTTAAGAAACAGATTTTCATTGCATAGCAATGTAATACTTTTCTATAGTGCCTGTGTTCAATGTATGGGATGAATAACATCCACTTATTAAATAGCAATACAGTGGTTTGGATTTTTTCTATCCCATATTTAGAGCACAGTATAAGATGTACTCTGAAAATGTAATTATTAATGGGTTTACTTTTTCTTGTTGGTTATCTGTACAGCATCTGAGTGCTTCAAAAATAGTAATTTATTTAACACTAAAGCACAGTTTTAGAGATAGACAATAAAAGCACAGTAACATTCTTGTCTAAAGTCCCCATGGTATTTGTGTGCCCAAACTGGGAAATGTAGGGACCTGATTCTTACAGGAGCCTGGTTTATATAAGCACTTTATATATTCAGAGCACATCATTCACTGAATTCAGATGCATCTCTTGAGCGTTCAACACTTGCGCTGGTCAGAATCCAAAGTATAAAGTCAGATACAAAAAGTTTTCATTAAGCAGCTTTATTGATACCAGATATGATCTGATTGGGAAATATAGACCCTGACTTTAATCCCACAGGAAACTTTCCACCATGGGAAACGTTAGGTCCCCCTTTCTCTTTTTGATGGTTTCTGCCTCATTCAAACTTATATTCAAATGGCTGTAAGAAATGAAGTTGAGTCCTACAGTCAAATATACACTGCAATGCTTTTTTTAACCCTTAGAGGCCCTCCATCCATCTGTTCTAATGTGGTTTTTTGTCTCAAATATTTTTTTTTCTGCAATTTTCTTCCCATTTTCTTCTGTACCTTGTCCTGGTTGTCTTACTCTCAACTAGTCAGTCGCTATGACTACAGCTAGACAGAAATCCGTCTTCTGGTTTGCAGGGTGAATGGCATAGCACATACTGTGTCTGTATAGGTAAACTCTGTTGCAGACAGACAGGGTGGTTTTGTCCATCCTGCTTGGTGGAAGCAATCAAAAGTTTCTACTATTTCCCCAAACCTGCGTAGGAGCATAGCAAGCAATACTGTGTCAGGGAGTGTTCTAAAAATTAAACAAGATGAATAAATGTGGAGCAGCACTCAAGTCTGCTTTGGCTGTGTTTAGTTTACATGGACATGTTCCAACTGCAGTCAGATTTTTCATCCTGATCTTGTTTTCCATTATGCCTTATTATCATCTGCTCACTTTCTATTCCCAAACTTGAACACAGGGTTTTTCATCCTTTTTTTTTTCCTTGCCCTTTCAGTTCCAGTCCCCCTCTTCACAGCTCCCTAGTAATTTTGTCTATTTGCTATTTTTGTCTCCAACTGCACTGCCAATCATAAATGGCAATCAGTGGATGGCACTACTAAGCTTTCTTGAGTCCACTGTCTAATACCAGGGAAATCTCAAAGGAGCTGCTCTCTGACCAATGTCAGTTCTTCTGAAACTGGTTGCAGTCAGATCTGTCTTCTTTTTCTGCCCCACCTTCATCTACCTGTCAGTTTTCTTGTCACTTCAAACCCAACCTTCTAAAGCTTTTCAAGTAACCTTCATCTTCTTTCAAGTATTCTTCACCTTCTTTCACATCCTCTTTAACGACCTGGCTTCCATTTTCCAGCTTTCTTGTGATAACCAGTTCCCATTATCCCACCCCAACTCCAGTCTCCATTTTCCTCTCAAGTCCCATGTCCATGTCTCCATTTATTCCCTACATAAATTTTACACAAATTCTAGTTCTGGAACATGAGAAGCAACATCAGCAGGGGTGAGAGGCAGAGAATGCAGGAACTCCTTTTCAGTGGAAATCCATAGTTAAGTTGGTTTAAAATGATCCTGTAAATGCACCTTGAGAAGCTTAATTTGCTTTTAAAGGATGATGAAGGTGAAAAACAGATGTTTTTTTCTTCTTGTCCTGATCTGCACTCAAAGGCTTTGAAGCAGTCATCCTCTAGAAAAAACTTTTCTTCATATTTCTGAATTAAACATGGTGAAATTTCTCTGTTGGAATCTGTTACTATCTATAGCTGTCAGGCAATGTTAGTTTGGTGATGAAATCTGAGAAAGTCTGGTTCTCAGCCTTTCTGTAGCCTCCTTAACATGCCTCAAGAATGTAATGGGAATTTAAACTGAGCACATAAATTTAACACACAGCACAGAAATACCCTTTAGCAAATCAAGAGTAAAGAATATACATGAAAAGATAATCTAGCCCTTGTTGTGGAGTTGTTGTAAGTGGAGCGGCAATTTTGTAACTGCTTTTTTTAACTGTAATTAGAAAAGTTTTGCTATCTCTTCTATGGTTTTGATCCATTAAGTAGAGTGAGTTATTCTCTAATCAGAACACAGTTCAGAGGCTGCTGTATAAGTGCTTCTCCCTTCTTGTCTGGAGGCCAGTGATATGAAGACCAGCATGGGTTAATAGGAAATCTAGCCCTTTGTTTATTTTCTCATTATGATGATTTTGGGTTTTTTTTTTGTTTCCCTCTGGAGTTTAACAGCCGAAAATATTTGGTTTTAATGGCATAAAAACAATATCCACTTTTTACATTCCACAATTGTTAGAAATGAGGCTTGTTAAAGTGGTAATGAAGTCCTTACAACAACACGTTACTTGGTGCTGCATGTATAAGACCAGTAAAAGAAGAAATAATTGGTGAGTTAGACCTGTGAATCTATGGAGAGGAAGGGCAGCTATGTCTTCAACACAGCATTTCAGTTGCAAACATCTTTCATTTGTCTTCCTGTTTCTCTGCTGTACATCTGGGAATGGGCTAGGCAGCTGCTTTTTGCCTTGCCTCTCAGTTTGCACCAAACAGGATGCTGAATTTTGATTTTTTATTTTTTTTTTTAATTTCTCTATTTTTTCCTAGCATCCTCAAGGAAAAAAAAAACCCAAAACAGTATGATAACTTAAGTTTTCCTGTTTAATTTTCTTTCTCTTTCTTTCTTCCTTTCTTTCTCTTTCTTCTTTCTCTTTCTTTCTCTCTTTCTCTCATTCTTTCTTTCTCTCTTTCTTTCTTGGTTTTAGGCATAAGTGCCATAATGTGTAGGAAAATATTCTGTTATCTGTTGTGGTTAATCTAGGTAATAACTTAGTCTTGCTTTGACTGATGAGAGACTGAAGTTGGTTCTCTAGGAACTGATTGGCAGAAAGCCTTTATGTGATGCTGTGTTGTCCAGCTTTTCTGATTTAGGACAGTGCCACCTTGGAGATCTTTGTTCTCCATGGTCAAGGGCGTTACTGAGTTTATTTTTCCATTGAGAATGTTTTTTATATGCTCCTCTGGCACAGTTTTTCTGTTTTGTACTTAAGAAAAAAACACACCTTTTTTATCTTAGTCTTGCCTGACTTAGATAACTAAGATTTATACAGTAATCATACACAAAATGGCCCCATACCCCATGCAAATTCTTGGCTTATCAAAAATAGAAAATAAATTTATTAAACCAAAACAGATTTCGTTTTGAAAGATTACCACCTCATCATAATGCTGTTTTCACTGGAACCTTCCAAAATGGGGGATTTGCTAACACATAACATGTAACACACAACGTGTTGGCTTGCCCAAAACTTGGAAAGCGAATGAAAAAAGCTGTAATCTTAGAATGGCCAAAGTAAGTGTAAAATTGTGTGCCAATCACCCTATCATCTTGCCAGCATCACATGAAACTATTGCAGCATTGTGACTCCCACAGTCTGTGAAGTGGGCTCTACTATTTGCATCTTCAGCTGTAGACACGCCCTGCCTGCTTTCATGTTTTCTCTAGCTGTGTGGCATGAAACACCAGCACTGGGGACAACAGCAACCAACTCCCACCTTGTTAATTTTTTTTCATTTCAACAGGCCAGAATGATATGAAAATCCAGAGGGACTAAGGCTTCAGCAGATCAATTCAGATTCCATGATACAAATTAAAAGTATGTACAGTTGCACATGCATTTAATAAATTATTTGCCTGACTAGCAGTCACCATTGGATCCCTGAAGTTTTAGAACAAGTGTGAATGCTAAGACCAATATAATTTTAAGGCAAAAAGCCCTAATGTAAATAGTGGGAATATGAACAAATACGATAGTTTTATGGTGCTCTGAAAACAGAAAGCACAAAAGCTTTGAGACATACAGTCAAGAGGAAAAATATGTATTTGTTTTTTTCAATTCTTTTTGAGACAGATTTTTTTAACAATAATTGTTGATTTTTTTAAAGCCACTACTATCCACTGTAAAGTAGCATTATATTACAAATTTTAATTTTAAAAAACTACAGTGTCAGTTGTTTTCATGCAATCTTCATGCAAATATTTGAAGTCATGGAGATGTGTACAAAATTATTTCTTGATTGATTTTATTTCAGTTTTAAAGAATGGAAAAAACCTCCCAGACTTCAGGAAATATTCACAAGCATGTACAGTAGAGAAAAGATGAAAAATTATTCCAAAAAAAGTTTTTGATAATACGACTTGGGTTTATATATATAAGGAGGAACGGCAGTTCCAACTTAGAAAAAGAAGTAAAGCATGTAGTAAAATATGAAAAAAAAACCCCAAATTTTATTGGTTTGCTATTTCTTGTGTAAATCTTGCTGTCAGATCAAATTGAGAGCGACTCAGTCATCTCAGGCTTGCAGAGCATGTAGAGCTATTACTGGTCTTCTCATAAATCTCGATATTCAGTTCTAAATGTAAAATAGGAGCAACCAACAAAAAAGTTGGTATAATTCTTAGCAATATAAGGGGATCATCACACAGATTTACTGTACCCCAAAAGCTAAACCCATTAAGTCATTTAAAGAGACTATATGATTGATTAATAACAACAAAAAAAAATAAATTAACTAATATGATTCACAGACAGAGAAGGAGAGATCGACAACTTGACCTTTAAAAAGGTATTTCTTTAGTAATTAGCGATGGACCTTATTTTTCTAGAAATAGTATTTTGCAGGGGCATGATTGTTCCAGAGAAAATTTCATTGAAAAAGTTTTGTGAAACCAAGGTAGAATTTCTGATAGAGATGGAATATAGACTTACACCTTGGATTTGGACTTTTGTGTCAGATATGCAGGAGTCGGATTCACGTTATTTTTCTATACTTGAATATGTTTAAATGTGTATCTCTCATATCCTTACTTAGTACCTTCATGGCAGCATAACTCCATTCCTGATTTTTTTCATTTGACAATTCTCATGTGACTTCTACCCACAGGAAAAAGTAAACAAAAACCCAAGAAGATTTAAACAAAACTGAATATTCTTTTTCTACCAGTCCCGTTCAATGGAAATCTTTCCTGGTAATGAGTTATACTAGGTAACCCCCACCCCCCACCTCTTGTTTGCACACCCACAGGGAACACAGAAAGATGATGGTGGGTGTGGGAGCCAAACAACACTCTGCCTTGGCTGCCCCCAGGATCATCTCAGGAGCCATCAGCCCATCAGAGGACCATCTCTGCAAGCCCAGAGAAGAACAGAGGCACAAAGCCTGGTGGGGAATGTCAATTAAGGACTCAGAGGGAGGCACACTCTATCCAGGCCCCTGACAGGGCTGTTCCAGCCACCCTCAGCCCCAATGTTCTGGCATGCAACCTGTCAAGATAAGCTAAGAGGAGAAATACTCCGGATGACCTTTTGGACTGAGGAGGCGGTCACTGCCTAGGAACACATTATAGGAAGCAGAGGGAGAGCATTTTGGAATTACACAAGGCTTACTAAGGGATGTTTAGGGGAGGAACCAAAATAGGGAAAGGAAGGGTTAAAGGTGGTTTGGGGGAGAAACAAGTATGTCAAAATAGAGGGATAAAAAGGGTGAGTCACTTGTAGATGATGTTGGTCAGTGTTCTTCTGTGGCCATGCCCTGTGCCTAAGCAGCTCAGTCTGTCCTGTCTTCTGCTTAAACTCCATTCCTAACTCATTTCTTGGGTGAGGGCCTCTCTATTTAGTGTGCAACTGTGTGTGTGTGGATCTGAGTGTCAGCCCTGGGGTGGGACCAAGATCAGAGTTCGTGTGTCTGTGGTGCAGCATCTGGAGTGAGTGTGGGTGTATGAGTGAGTGCGAGTGCTTGTGAAGATCCAGCTGTAGCAGCTGGTGAGTGCGCGGCATGGCCTGAGAGCCAGGGGGTTGTGTGTGTCTCAGGGAGAGACCAGAGGAGGAGCTGGCTTTTGGAGGTCTGGGGAGTCCCAGAGATCTGCTGGAGAGATCATAGCGTCTGGGGAACAACCATGACCTGCTTGTATGTACATGTGTGTTTCTGGGTGTATAGGTGACTCTAGGATTCAGGGACCTGGGGAGAGTGAGTATCCAGGACTAGCTCATAGATGGATTGTACATCCAAGGCCAGATACTAAGGGATCTGCACTGGGGAGGAGGTTGGGGCAGAATGGGAGAGGATGGGGGAGTGAGTAAGGAGGTCTCTAATAGCAACTGATGTGAAGCTGCAGTCACTGGGATCATACGCCCAGATGCCAACAACTGGAGAGGCCGGGATCCAGTCCAGCTGCTGAGTGGATTCTAGAGGTCTGAGCCTAGCTTCTGCAGGGATCCACACTGTACATATATACGTTTCCCACTAACGGACCTTCATCCTAATCATCCAGAGAGAGGAACAAGATAAGGCCAGTGGTGTTGTTTGTGTTGATGTGAGTGCTGATTGTGTCTGTGTTGATCTGTGTGGCCAGCTCTGTGTATATACACGCATTGCATATGTGTGTTTGCATATGATCCTACTGATGATATACATGCTCAGCCTCACTGCTGGTTGTGTAGTCATATGTTGAGTTACGGCCTAGCTGTGGTGCAATTCAGGGTTAAACATGGTGCATTGTCCTTTAAGAAGGACCAGTACTCCACAGCTTCACTATGCAAACCTGATTACTCTGTATAAACTATGCATGCTTTGCTGCTGCTGATGTCCTTGGAGAGGGAACTAAAGACTGATATAAGGAAACACCCTGCCCCAGAAGGCGCAGAGGCCTGATGATTGCCAAAGAAGCATGAACTAAGGGAAAAATAAAGGTGGCAGGGGGAGATCCTGACCACCGACTCAATTCAAAGCTGGAAGAACTTGCCCCCCTCACCTACAAGGAGCATGCATGCTAATTTACATAACAAGAGAGGCTAATTTAAATATAACTGACCAATAATAAATGAGAGGGTGACTACTAACCAATGAATGTAAATTTAAGTAGGTTTTTACTAATCATGTAACAGAATAAATACATTGTAGCTCTTTGGTGCCCTGTGCCAGCTTTGTGGACTTACCACCTGGCACCAATCTCTGTGCACACACGAAATAAATAAATATCTTGGCTCTGTGTGTAAGACTGGCTCATTGAACACCGGGTACTGAACCCCACTTGTGGGACAACAGTTGGACCTGGGGCACACAGCTGCAGCAGCCTCAGCTCTATCGGGCTACAGATTCAGTCTCCCCTTAACTAACTATACTGAGTTAAGAATCAGTATGTGCAAATTTGGCATCAAAACTGCATCTAGATATCTCCCATAATTTGGGGTAAATCTAAGTAATAAAACCAAAACTAGATGTATGAAATGAATATAAACCAGTCCATTGCATTAAAAATTAGTCCATTTACTCTGAGAACATATTATCTTTAGGCCGTTGTTCAAGGAATTACCCCCTTGCACATTTTTTTCCTTAATTTACTATCAGCACTGGTATGTGTCCAGCATTTCAATGAGCTAGTTCAGGGAGGTAAACCAGTACTAAACAGTTGGGTCTCTAAAGGGGTCTGCTTTCTGCTGGTTTAGCTCTACCATTATATCTGAGCATGCTGAGGTGCAATGAGCATGTGGACTGTCACAAGTCATGTTAAAGGAGCTTACGGAGGAAACAAAACCAGGCAGCTTGCAGCAGCAACTAGACATTGTCTCAGCTTTGCTACAATGCAAATGGTAGGCAGAAATCTTTCTACTTTTTTTCTCTGTGAACAGAAACTATTTTTTAATTTTTCTTCTTGAATAGAAATTGTCTTCTCTCTCAGGTTGGTTCTTATTATCTTCTGCAACTACAGACATTTTCTCATGTGAGCGTTTAGGTCAATAACATTCGTCATATCCCTTTACCAGCTATCCCACCCAAAACTGGTGTAGCAAGAACTGGGACTTTTTTTGTGAGCTGCTTTTTTCTTTCAAGTTTTACTTTACCATGAATTAAAAATATTACTTTTGTATGAACTTACTATGCTTTTCTAATCCAGAATGACCAATTAATGAGAAAAATCTGTTGGTCACCCAGTGCTGCTCCTGGGCTGTGGGTCTGAGCCAGCTGGGGCAGATCTGTCTCCAGCATGGCCTGGCCCATAGGCTTGTGGTTACCTTGTGTCAACTTGCTGGGACATGCATTCCCCTTTGACCCACAGATTCACTGAGGCTAGCAGCTGTGTGCTGAGCTCTAAATACAGTTGACAGTTCCTCAGCTGACATAAATTGTCATAAGTCTGTTCAAGCCAGTGACATAGTGTAGTGATATCTACATTAGCTATCAGCTAGGTAAAGGCTAAAGGCATCACTGAGATTTCAGTGGTCCCTTTGGGAGGGTTGTGGGAGAACTGAAGGAGTTTTATTGTCAGTCCCTCTGCCAAGCACAGTTCCTAGCTGGCCAGGACTGCATTAATCTGAAGATTGCTCAGTCACCTTTTACTGTTACATTCCTTATTTGCTAGTTCTAACTGAGGATTTGCAGTAACAGTTTGCATCATGAAACACTTCATTTTAATTTCTTATCGTCTTCCAGTCCGACTGTCCAACCTCCTTCCATCATGCTCCCCTCTGGAGCTGGAAATAAATGGGACACACTTGTACTCCTGTGACAGCAGGGAGAACCCATATCAGGGATCTGACTCTGCTGTGGAAGATGCTGTCTGTCTGGCAGCAAAGGAATGATCCCTGCCAAAAGGCCTTCGCTTTCCTTAAACCACCCATTTAGGAAAGGCACGAAGTGAACTGAACCCAGTGGAACTTAGGCATATGCCCATGTTTTACTCTGTTTTCTGAATAGGCACCAACTTAAGCATCTTCTCAGCCACTTATTAGGATGTGGTAACGTGACCATGCATCTAAGCACTCCAGAGGAATGCACATTTCAATTGCCATTTCTAGAACAAACTGTCTGCGGCCTTGTTGACAATCAAAGGGATGCCTGATGCAGCATCAAGCTGCAAATGATGAGTCAGGCTGTGTGTATGAGCAATTAAACACCCTTCCCTGCTGCACAGGAGTTGTCAAGAATTCCCAGTAGCAAAGAGGAGCTGCAGGAAAGGCTGGCACACCAGACCCACTGCCTTTGATCTGGCCTGAGCTACAGCAAGGACTAGACCTGCATGTTATTTGTCTAATACTTCTGCCTTCGTCTGCAAAGCTTGAAGCCTGTTTTTGAAAATCATGCTATCATTACAAAAAGTGATCACATGATCATGTGTTGCAAAGGGGATTTTTGATCTCTGATTTTTTTTTAAAGCTTCCCCCTTTTTTTTTTCTTTGAAAAACTAAAATGCTTAGCTTTTCACTTGCATTTCTCTTTTTTTCCCATCTGTCTTTTTGCCCTCCTCAATTTTACCACTCAATCTCTAGCACGTATGATTAGTGTACAGTGATGCCTAACAGGCAGATATGCAGCCCCAGGCCACGTGTCCCCACCACAGGGTTCTGCTGCTGCTGCTGCTCAGCAGGTGCTAGTGCGGCTCACTGAATACGGCACAGCAACAGGTTGTGCTAAGACATTTCTCCA
>JANZLP010000015.1:7679116-7689894 GCA_026930925.1 Chelictinia riocourii
AGGGCTATGCTGGCATTCAGTTAAAGTAGTCATATAAAGTTCATGTACGTTTACAATTCTCTCTCAAATCCTGTATTCACTGGAATTACAGTATGCATACATCAGTGCAAATTAAATTCCAGCAGTTTTTCCCTTATCTCTTTACAAGTTTCTAAAATATTTAAAATTTTCACTTGTAAAGGGTCTTTAAGAATTGTCTTTCATCAGTCTATCAAAATGGAGACTCATATACAGTTATATCACAGGAGATCTTATACTGAGATGGTTATTTTGCAACCAAATATTTTAATTACTCAGCTGTTTAAATAAGCATAAAAGCTAATTTGTGTATTGTGTAGAGACTGGAAGAGATCAATATCCGAGGCTGAAAGAGATCAATGTTCCAGTCTCTAGTTCCAAGGCCATAAACTGACGACTCTGCAGGATACATCAGCCAATACCTACAGCCTAGATATTTTCCATGCTGCATAAGAAGAAAACTTGTGAGAAGGAAGCCATTCTGACCTGATGGGAACTGTTTTCCATCCCTAAATATGGACAAATCCACGATCCTGAATAAGTAAGCAACATATGCTTATTTTAGACAGAGGACTCATTCAAAAGCTCAGGGCAATAGTCCATTTTGACTAGCTTCAAGATGTCTAACTGTAGCCAGTCTCTGCTGATTCAGAAGAAATCAGCAAAAATAAACCAAAATTAATAGCATCAATCTAGCTAATTATGCACCAAGAAAAACTCATCTTCATGAGGTACCACATTCTAAAAATTATAATATCGCCCTATTTATAATAAAGGGAGCCCAAGGTGGCAGACTCAGATGTAGAGCAGTATATTTTGTAGGTGGAGGAAGTCTATCCACTGTGCCTACAGAAGTTCAGGAAAATAATGTACCAAAAATCCTTGATTTGTGCAGTTTATTTCATACTTCAAGAATGGCTGTCTTCATTATAACAGTTTGATATTTTTGTGTAAACAATCCTGTAGTGAAATCAATCCCACAATCTCAGTGCAATGTCTGTTCATTTTCTTGCATAGAAGAGAAAAATACAGGCAAGATAACTCCAGCCCAGATTTAGTCCGTGTCACTTCTGGAATGAAATGTAGGTCTTAGAAGAGTTACAACACCTTCTGGAGAGAAGAGACACTTACCACTTTGTATTGCCTACAGGAATCTAGGGTGACTAAGTCCTTAACTGCATGTATTTCAGTTAAATGCCTTATATTAAGAGGGAGGAATCTGGGCTTCTGTGTCTTTGTCGAAATCAGTAAGCTGTTTTCACAGAAGCGATGAATAAGAAAAAATGAGTCTTGCAAATTCAGTAAGATTTTAACCATACACAGGGAAAATGTAATAGCAATGCTGTTTTCCTTGCAAGCATATTGCACTAGCCTTGTTAGAGTAAACTCTAGAAATTCAAAGAAAAAAAAGAGCAATAAAGCCACATTTGAATGAACCAGCACTGATCAAACAAAATGTAAAGTAATAAAATAGATGAAAAAAGACACAGTCAGTTTACATGACTAATGACTAAAAATTGTATACCAGACTGAGAGATAAACATACAAATAAAATTTCCTTCTATAATTAATTGAAAAGTCAGTTCAGTGTTACAGCAAAAAATGCATAAAGCTCAGGTAGCCTTGCGGTGAATTTGTGCATAGGCAGGACAGGGAGGCTATGTATCTTGCTGGAATCAGTGGTGCTGAATCAGGCCCTTTTCCAAAGACAGCAAAATACTTCATTTGGCTGCGAAGTACAAATCATAGTATTACAGGAATTGTTCCCTTCTCCTTATTCAGTAGCATCTCCTTCAGATTTGGAAAGAGTAGAACTGTTCCTTGTATCTATATTCTACCACCCTTATTTAGCTTAGTACTGTCCTCACTGCAACTACCAGCAGATTAAGGTAGCACGTAGCAGCCATGAGACAAGACAGGATGATGAAGAGTTGTCACACAGCTCAGGGTTTTTTCACACTCTGGCATTAAAGTGTGAAAAAGAAGTGAACTGGACTTTAATTCCAAGATGAATGTAAAAGGCAGCCAGTACTAAGGTGTAAAGCAGTCCTGTTACTATTCTTAAGAATCCACCAAAGAATTACACACAAAACTATTTTTCATCTAAAATAAGTACCATGGCTTATACAACACCATCTGTTTGTACCATCACAAAGCTATTTACATAGTGACACAAATATCTCATAACTATATTAGGACAAGCATTATTAACAGTATTGTGACTACACTAGGAGTCTTCATGTCTGAAAAAAAGATTCATGTAAGTCCATACAATCAGAAGTGACATGGGAAGAGCGGATACTGTGTGATTGTTTCTTCTCCCTTTCAGAGTAAGAACACAGGAAACCAAATGAACCCATTAGGAAACTTAAAAAAAAGGCAAAGGGTTGTTTCTGCAAGCAAATGGAACTCTTTGCCAAAATGTTTTGTGGATGCTGAAGGTTTACACAGATTTAAAAGGAAACTGCACAAATTCAGTAGAGAAATCCGCTGTGTTTCCACACAGAAATGACATCCAGCTTAGGCAGTGATAAACCCATGGAATCATTGAACAATTTAGGCTGGAAATGAACACTGGAGGCCATCTAGTCCAACCTTCTGTTAAAAGTAGAGCTAACTTTAAAGTTAGTACAAGTTACTCAAGTCTGAGCATGAAGATCCCACAACCACTCTGAGCAAACTGTTCCAGTGCTTACCAACTCTTACAGTAAAAATTTTTTCCATGCATCTACCTGAAATGTCTCTCACTGCAAGTTGTGACTGTTGGCTATGAATCTCTCAGAAAACTCTGGTGCCTTTTTCTAACTCCCCATTAGGTACAACTAGGTCACTCTTTAATGCCCTTTTTCCACCACAGAAGAAACCCAACCTCTCCCACATCTCCTTTCATGTTGTATGCTCCATCTCTGCCCATTTTAGTGGCACTCCGCTGGACACAGTTTGTAAACTTCTTTCTTGAACAATAAAAAAACTGGACACAAGCCCTATGCTGAAAATTATTACAGGTTGAAAATTAGAGATTAAAGTGAAAAGTAGAGTAGTACCCTTCTGCTGTCTGTATATTCTTTTCTGGGCACCCATTTTTGGCTATTATGGGGGAAAGAATACTGGGCTAGATCCACTTTGGATTGACCTAGCATGTCTGTCTTTACGTTTATTATTTGGTTTTATGACTTATTCCATTTAGCTATTATTTGTATTAACACAGGGCTTTTGGTCAGAGTTATCCTGTGCTAAGCAAAGAGGATCAGGCCAAGTATGACCTGTTCTGAAGGGATTTGTCCTGTCTTCAGCCAATATCAGGTCTCCGTTTAGTTTGTTTCTGTGTTTTATTTCACTTTATTCCAAAGAAAAATAGCCTGGCAGTGTTTTAATAATCAGAGACTGCTGTTTTTACTGTATTGCTCAAAGACCAAATGCCAAAAATACTGTACCTCAATCTTCTGCTTGAAATATGGCTCCAGAGAAATAGAAAGTGTAAAAGGGCCATTCTCTGTTAAAATAAAAGTGAAAGTATATGCTCTTGTATTCCTTTTTAGTATTGTAAATTAATTAAATATTTTAAAATTTTACTAAATTCATCTATTGTATTTAAACTCCAAATTAAAACATTCCTTCTGTAATGTTAATCAGAATGGTAAGTGATTATCAAGTAGTACAATGTTTGCCTGGGGTAAAATTTATTTTCATAATAAATGTAATGTTGTCTATTCAGATATGCCAGCTGTTCAAATCTTCTTCAAGAAAATGAAATTTAATGGTTGATTTTTTATGATCTCTGCTTTTCATACTCTCTTTCCCCTCACCGTAATCGGAAAGAGATTCTTTGACCTCTGGAAGTCAAAAGTCTAGCAAACCAGGACTTCCTACTGAAGATTTTTCAAGCCTAATGAAAGCAAAAACAGAAAGAAAAAAGGAAGAAATAAATAGGGAATAGCTTCATTCACTTTCTTAATCAGAAGAGTATAGGTGACATGAAATTCCTTAAACTTCCTCAAACCCGAGTATTTGATGTGTACGATGATGTCTAGTTACTTGCTGCACTTTCTCGCACACTGCATGGCTTCCAACATCCACAAGTCTACCAGCAGTCACATTTGAGAGCAAACCTATTTGTGCCTGTTTGAAAGAGGAACAGAAGACAAATGTGATTTGTTTGCCTGAAGTCTAAAGAAAAAATTAACAATCTTTTTTTGTGTGTTTCTTAAGTCATCGAGCATGACTTCCCAGTCATTCCTATACCATAAAACTTGAGGTCTTCTGCCCACTCTCAAGTCATTGTCACAATCACTTTTCTTCCTGTTTACACATCTTCCCTGGGATTTTCAGCCTCCAATGCACAGACAATTGCAAGCAAAGTCACAGCCTGCAAAGTGCAGCTGCTGTTGAAAATATTTGTTCTCTAATCAGCTTCTGCCTAATTATCTTCAGTCAGAGAAAGGAGTTCTTTCTTCAACTGAACTCACAGAAACTTTGGTGTCCCCATCATACCCTTTCCCAGACAATTGCCCCAGTCCTCTTCTGCATGTTACCAGTTTTCTCAATTCTGCCACGTAACTCTCTTGCACAAGCACTCTTTATTCCAGCTGAAATAAAATTAACAAAGGCTGTTCAAAAATCTTAGAGAGCATTTATACATAGTTGCTGAAATTTATAACTTGGAATGTGTCATGGTCCAGCAGTACAAGAAGACAACGTACAGTCCAGTTCAGAGTCCCCCTGGTGTAGATCTGTCTTTGTTAGTTGAAGCTTAAGTATTGGCCTTTGGACTGAGATGAGTAAAAATACCAGTCGGTATCTTTCCACTGAAATTAGAGTTCCTGGTTTCTCTGGTACAGAGAGTTTCTTTGAACATGGTGAGTCAACATATACGCTTCGAAATAATTATGTTTCTAATACATTAATTGCTTAGACGAGTTTCCTTTAATTTGTAAACTATATTGTTCAGGACCTCTCGCAACTACTTCCACCTACAGCAGATAACTGTCTTTTTTCTTTCAGCCACACAGAAAGAATAACACAATCCCAAACCATATCTTAAAGCCAAATTGCAGATTACCCTGGGACTGCAGCTGTAAGTCTCTTTGATACCTCTCTTCCCCAGTTCAAGATGCTCATCTCTGCCTGAGGCATTTCTATTGTCAGGATTTCTCTCCACGGTTTATAATCTCTAATTCCATTTGCTATACAAATCTCATCCTAGTCAATACTGCATTCACCCCCTTGTTTACTCTTCCAGTTCTTGTCATTGAAGTTTCCTTCCTTGCATACTGCATTTCCTCTCTGTTTTGAATAATGCCTATCTAATCTTCCTGATTATTCAGTGGCCCTTTCATTTTTTTCTCCCATTCAACTGTGGTCTGCCAAATATCCATATTTGCTAATGAGGACACTACTTCAGGTCATCCTGACTAAAAAATTTTGCACATGTTGAGGGTTTCTTTCTTCTGATTACAGTTCTGAAAAATAAAGGCCAGCAGTTGGACTGAAACCACTCTCTTACATTAAGGTTGCCATTATGTGGAAGGATTTCTGAAGTCAGCTGTAGATATCAAATGCTCAGATGCCATTTAAGAGTTATAAACCAGATGGAATGAGAATAAAAATACATGGCAATATCTATATGACTAGACCTAGAAGTACTTCTGATTTCTCAGATTCAAGAGCTCATTATGGCTGTATCTTTACTCCACTATAGGATAAAATCCTTGCAAGATTCATATCTTCACCTTTTATCACATGCTCTGGATTCTATTGACAGGAAAGTTGACATGTATTTGGTATACACAGCACACAATACATGGCTGTCTTTTCTAGGTGCATTATCAGGGTGCCAGGTATGCAAGTGTACAGTATGATACTTTCAACCAGTATGTGGCAACGCATCATATAAAACCTATATGTCCTTGGAGCACAAGTGAGATTATGTTGTGCTTTCATCAAATATATGTTCAGAAAAGCATAGCATTCATAGATGGGAATGCCTTTTCTAGAATGTGTAAACAGTTAACAGTATAAATGCATTCAAAAACTCTTCTCAACTTTGGCATATTTCTTGCTAAAAAGATCATTGCTCAGTGAAACTAAATCGAAATATTCAGGCAAAATTTTGAACTATTGTTCATATCTGAGGATTTGCATACTGTTGCTACCTGCCAATAATGAAAATATATATGTATTCTAAGTGTTAGTGACCCTGTTGCAGCTCCAATTGCTCCTCTTCATTTTTGCAAGACCAATATTTTACTGATGATATATTATTCCTCACACACACATCCCCCTAGATAAAGAAAAAAAAAAAAATCACTACCACTGCCTCTCTAGAAGAGTGACATTTATTGAAGTTAAAGTATTCTTAAAGGATAACTGTCATGTGGTAGTGGGGCCTATCACTTCTAAGGACAAAAGGTTAAAAAGTAGACTTCCACCAAATAAAAGGCTTAGACAATAGGAAACAGAAAAAGAACATGTTAAGACAGTAATGTTCTGAATATGTTTACACTAGGAGACCTGAGATTTACCTCACGCCAGTATCTGGGTGTACACAAAGCTATATCTTGACACTACAGAGAACTTAGTTTTGGATACACACCATCTCTTTTACACACTGGAGGCAGATACTTAAGTATTAAAGGAAGGGTAATCTTTGTTACTCTACCGCCTTCCTAGTGAAGCAGGCAGGTTTTGGCAATTGCCACTTGTTTGCCTTGAGGGAAAGGTAGGTATGCTGAAACACACTGAAGCAGTCCTCATGTTGTTCAGTTAAAAGGAGCACTACATACCACAAACTCCTTTGTTTCTTTTGGTCATGGTGCAGCTGCTATTACCGGGAACACACTGGGCTGCTAACATCCTTGTGAAAAAGTGAAAGATGGTGCCTCCCTCACAGTGTGGTACAGCAATGAAATTTCTGTATAAAATGTAGGTGAGCGTTGCTTGAGCATAAATGAGCTAGTTCACACCATTCATATTTCTGGAGTAGACACTTTTGTAACAGTAAGATTTCCTGACAGTCTCAAGAAGAGCTTGTATAAGATGTTAGAACAAGACTGGGCCTAATGGTTGTTTAACGACATTTGGTGATGAACCTTAAAAGTACCCAAACCAAGTACTGTCACGGTCCTCACCTCCAGAGTGTACTGTTCTTTTTATCCTTGTTCTTACTGCCATGGTTAACTCTGGGGAGCAGCTTGATTGCCAGAAGCTGTTGACAGGGGGCTGTGCCTAAAGCACCACACAGGGAATTCTAGTTTCTTGCTCACGTAGAAGGAAGTGGAGCCTGACTGAAAAAAATAAGTTTTTGTCTATCCTCTGGTCAGAACTCTCAGCAAGGACTTAATTAGTTATAAATTTCATTGGGATTTAACTTCTGTCTTTAAAATTTCCTGGGGCTTAGAAATATGTTCTTAGTAACCTTCTTTGATAAAAATTTCTTTCCTGCTCTAACCCTTTCATGGAAAAACCCTTTCCATTTCAATCCTTACTGGGCTGATTAAAAAAGAAATAACTCTCATAACAATCTTCAAAATATTTTTTTGCCTTCTCCTACATTAGTGTCAGAGGCTAAGATATCTTTCAGTCTGTTTCCCTTTCAAAGATTTTGCCTTCAGAAACGCACATGGGCCTAATTAGAGCTCTTGTCTTGAATAATGGTTCACATTTAAAAGGCTATAGTGTTACAATGCATCTCATAAAGGAATCCAGAAGTAAGCAGTAACAACCCAACAGTGAATATTGTTTTTCTTGAAAAGTAAGACCAATGGAAGATTCCCCTTGCACTGGAGGTAAAATATTCAGACGATTGAAGTCATGCCTAAATTAGCCTAAATTTGAGCTGAAAAGCCACAGCTTCCTCTGTCACAGGAGAATCCTTCATATTCATTCACTTTATTCCACTATTTCCTCCCTCAGGGAAGGACACAACACTGTCTCATAATGCAGTGTAGTGTGTAACTGTCTATACTATGCTGACAAACTGAGATCCTGCTGTTCAGCAAACAGACCCCTTGTAGCACCTGCTTTCCTTTGAGACATGCCACAGTGACTGATGGTGCTCTGCTGCACTAGGCTTTATTTGTTCTGGAGTTGAAGGCATTGCTTTACTGTACCTAAACAGCCTCTGTCCTCCACAGTTCTGCCTTAGCAATTCCAGCCCATTAAATGATTAGTGTCTCCCTAATATGTGGATCATTAACCCTCACGAGATAGTAGTTGAACTTTACACTAAGCAGCTTCCCCCAGAAATGTTGGTTCATTCATTTATAAATCTAGATGAGAAATGCCTGCTTAGTAAACTGTATGTCACATCTCTTATGCAGCTAAGATCTCTGGCACAGATGGATTGAAAAATAAAACAAAAAATCAGTCATGTCTTTGCAGAAAGTAACTAGTGACAGGACTATGCAAGTTCCAGTGTCAATGGGCACTTTACACTTCCTTCTTATGGATACAAACTGAGGCAATATCTCTCCCCAGTGCTCCAGGGATCTTGTTCCATGATTTACATGACATGACACTGCAATTTTTCCAGTTGCCCATATTATTTAGCTTGGCAATACTCACAGCCTAATATTTTTCTCTCAATTTCTTCATATTCTGGCTTTATGTGATTTATGCTATGCCTTCCTTCCACTTTTTAAGAGAACATGTTACCTACCAATCACTGTGAGGATGACCTAGGGCTTTTACAGACCACCTACCTTTCACTCTGATTTTCAAGTGTCTTTCCTAATGCTCACCCTCTTCACTTGTATTGCCAAATACCAGGGGTGATTGTAATCCTGTGTGTACTAGTTACTCAGACTCGAATATCTTTTTGATCTTTTATTAGGGGATATTCTTTACCAGGTGCCTGTTCACTACCTCACCCCCTCTTATCCCCTCTTTTTGATTATTCATTATCCTTAAGGATGCTCAGCGTCACTACCATTTGCCTCTCCAACCCAGAGGTCTATTGCTATTTTTTTTCAGTTCAGGCCAATAGACTGCCAGATACCAACTTCTCTACTTGAGCTGTATTCATCCTAAGTGCTTTTGGATAATGAGGGTTTGCCAATTACATCTTCTGTGTGAAGACTTTGGCAGCCATTTTTGTGATACTGAACAGTCAAACATTTCCAGAGGGTGCTGGCACCTCTGACTGTATATTTTCAGATAATTTCCACCTTTTTTCCTCAATGTCATATTTAGCTTTGGTTAAATATGTTAGACTGTGTAACTATGCTGTCAGACTCATAACAAAGAGGAAAACATAAAGGAAGAACTGCATTTATCTTTTTGAGGTAAATTTATTGATTTGAAGTGATAGCTGATCACTATTACCAGGTTTCAGGTGTCTAGGAACCATTTGTTTAGCTTCTAATCGTCACTAGACACTCTATTTTGATGGTTTTACAAATGAGGTTTTTTATTCCTTTCAGATAATTCTGGATATACAGGATAAATCTGTCAGAATCCCCCTTACATAAGTTCTTGACATGCTTTTTTATATCTTCTGACAAGATCTCCAGCAAAACCCTATTTTTGCCTTAATTTTTAACTCACATTAATTTTTGAGAAAGGTGCCCTATCAGAACAAAATGGGAACTCAGACCCTGAAGACACTGAACTATTTCATTAGCAACAGTTAGTATAAGCTTCTGCATCCCAGCCCACCAGGAATGGGAATTAGAATATAAGCTTAATTTACACAACTGAATAATGATGACTTACGGACCTTAGTGACCTGACTCAGACTTCAATGAAGTAGATACAAAAGGTGCAGTATAGAACAATTTCCTGAAGTCATACTTACTCTGCTTCTACTCTATTGAAAAGGTACTAATTAATTCACCATCTTGCCAGAAGTTCAACAAACTAAAGTTAAAATGCTGTGCATTTTCAATGATTCACTATGTATATGTGCTCCCAATCTAATTTCAAACTTTCTCTGCTAATACTGCAGGCAGTTTTTCAGTATTGCTCTGTATCTGGATGCTTCAGTTCCTTCTACATGGGAAAATCAGTACACTCAAATCATGAAGACTGAAAGACCCTCTACAGGTGGCACCACTCTAAGGATGCTATGATTAAACATAGCCAAAGTGGTATGACAGCAATGAATCCAGCTAAGTGGACATGTCAGTGTGTAGTAAATTAATTCCAGTGCTCAATATAAAGGTAATCTGGGATAGTGGTTTATCTTCAGACCTCCTTTATTTGGGTGTACTTTGTTGCTTATTAGAATAAGAATTTAAATAAATGACCCATAGGTTGCACCAGTTTAGGATATCCCCTGGGGATTTTACCAGGAAACCATGTGCCCACTTTCTGGGCTTCTTGATACCTCGATTCAGAGTTACTACATGCACATAGGCCCACTGCCTGCATAACTAGATGCCTAGTCCTCCAGAGGACTAGGGCACATGGTAAAAGATGTCAGTGTTAAACCAGAAATCCATTTGATTATGGCAGCTCCAGCTGCAACAGATTCACAGGGTTAAGAGTTTTCATGGATGATCCCATTCTTGACATTCTTCATGTAGATATGTGGCTCCAGCTAAGTTTGATAAACCTAAATTTATTCAAAATTATTAAATGCTTTGTTGAATAGGCTTTTTTTGAACATTCACAAATGTCCTCCATGTCCTCCAAAACATTTGAATATTTGAAAATGAGCATAGATATGGCTGTGCAAGTCCTACAGAGTGATCTATTGCTTGAAAAAATATCCTCAAATAGCTTCCCCTCCTGTTGATATTAAATACAATCTTTTCAAAGCA
>JANZLP010000015.1:8059660-8071394 GCA_026930925.1 Chelictinia riocourii
GTGGCAGATTAGCCTCTGCCAACTGTAAAAAAGGAGCATGTGTGAAATGGGGTGAAGCTGAGGAGAGAGTAATGCTGCTATACTGGTACTATGATACAACTTCACAGATATAGACAGTAAAGACCAGACACTCCTTTAGTCTTTCCAGTTTTAAAATACCAAGTTTAACCTTTCTATACCTCAGCTTCCCAACCTGCGTGACAACATCTACTTGACAGAGAGGCCAATAAGCCAAATTAACTGTTTCAAAGTCCTCTGTATCTCAGAGTGGGAAAAATCTATAGAATTACAAAATAATTGGTTGCTTTGCAGTACAAACCAGTTTCAAGAAAGCAATCTGAAAAAATAAAGGAAGTATATTTTAAAAAGAGGATCTGTTCTAGCTCATGATTTCTAGTTTTCACTAAGACTGTCTGGCATGTGTACCCATTAAAATTGAATGGGAAATTCTCCCTAGGTACCGTTACTTTCATTAACCCCAACAGCTTTTTGTTGTTAAGACATATTTGCTCACTTTGTGTTTTATTTATTTATTGCTAGAAAATTGTTCCAAGAACCGATTGACAAAGTGGCTACAGCTTCCATTCTTACTATTTAAATGAACTAGATTGGCACTGGAACAGGTGGTTTTTTTAACCTCTCTGTATTCACTTTCTGTATCTTCTTTCACATCATGCTGTTAGTGCAGCTCATTCTTCTGGCGTCCTGATATGGAAGATCAAAAAGCTGTGAATCCTTAACCATAGCCCAGCAATTTCTATTCTAGATCTGATAACTGCTATTTATAGGATAAAACTTTGCTCCTTGCTAAACTGGATACAGAAAATGTTACTCCTACAAGGGCATCATGCATCTAAGTTTTGTAGTTCTAGAACCATAAAAACCCAAGGTTGGAAGGACCCTCTGAAGGTCCCCTAGGCTAACGTTTTTTAAACTGGGAAAAGTTTGATCAGGTTTCTCAAGGCCTTGCTCACCTCAGGTTTGAAAATCTCCAAAGGTGGAGATCCCAGAACTTCTTTGGGAAAACTATTCTAGTGCTTCATCACTCTCATTTTGATTTTCCCCCCCCCTTATATCTGGTACGAATTTCCTTTGCTGCAGCTGGTGTCTGTTTTTATTCTTGTCCTTTTGTTGTATACAGCAAGATGAATCTGGCTCTGCCTTTGTGATCCGAATTTAGAGGATCAGTTAACCAATTCACTGGACTATGACAATCATTGTTACTATGGCTTGAAGAAACCATGTTTATCCGCAAATTATGTGAAAATTCTCCCAAACTGCATAGTAGTATTTGACCTTTGGGTGAACATTTGCAAAGCTTCCAAGTACCCTGGATGCCTAGATTTTTTTTAATTTCTAACTTGGTTCCTTTTAAGAGCTTGAATTTCAGACAGTTTCCTCTTCCTTTGGAAATGATGCTTTTTACAGGCTCCTGCTTGAAATGGTGTGATACTGACAATGGTGGAACCAGCGTCATTGATCAGGGAAAGCTCCTGCTCAGCAAAGGCACACTAATAAATTCCTCACTATCTTGTGGATGAGACAGCAGCTACTGAAGAACTAACTTTCACAGAACCCTTGAGCTAGGACATTTTATTTTGGGAAAGGCATTGAAAATGTGTGAAGCTTGGCCAACAAAACTAGAAGTACCTGTAATCAGCAGTCATGCTTGAAAATTTTGGCCGTCAGCTTTGTTTATTGCACAGTCTTGTGTCAAAACATGTAAACAAATAACAAATGAAGCAATTTTCAAGAATTTATAGCACCTTCAACAAATGAAGAGGTTTACCTTTCAGGTCAAAACCCAACCTTAAATATCTTTCCACAGGAAAAAAAAAAAAAAAAATCTTTCTCAATTGAGTCTCTCAGTTTCCTAAAACTTTTAGGCATCTAGCTGCTGACTCCAAACTTCTTCAGGATGTGACTATAACCTACTGCTAAGTTATAGGCAAGATACTTTCAGGGCGATCTCTTCTTGGATTTTGACCCGACCTTTGACAGAACTTAGTTTTACTGTAACAAGGAGCACCAACATCTGACTAGCTATTGGCCCATCCAACCTCAGCCCTGTTAAAACATGGCTGCTGTGAATGGATAAAGCAATGATTTAGTAATGGAGATAGGGTGGAACTTAGGTGAGTGCAGGATCCTTCCTGCTGAAAAGAACTATTTCCTGGGCTGCTTAAAACCACACAAGTAGGATGCTAGTCTGTTACTGTAGGGATCATTCAGTTCTCGGTGTGAGCTGGACTGAGACATTAATGGCTTTACTTTTTCCCTGCTTTAACTGTGCCAAAGCTTATAGCAGGGGAGCTGGCTTCGGCATAGCTGGGATGCCTACTAACGTAGACATGCAGGACATTTTAATGCAGATGGAAGGAGATTCCAATTGCCCTGTGTACAGCTAAGCAAAAATCCTAATCAACTCGCCAGCAGCAACCTGCTGGAACCCAAGAAGCCCGTCAGCTTCACACTCGCAGGAGCGGGGCGGCTCGGGGCGCCGGAGCTCCTCGCCCGCCTCCCGGGCGCCCCTGTCTGCCGTCTCCTTGGTGCGCCGTCCCTCGGCTCGGCCGCCGCTAGGTAGCGTGGTTTCTGTACCCCGGGGGTCGCCAGACCCTTTTTTGCGGAGTGGCACCGGCTCCAATCTCACCTGCGAGCGCCGTCGGAGGCGCTGAGGCTGCTGTTGTGCGTGCTGGGTCTTGGAGAGCTGCCTGTCCGCCGCCTCCTCTTTGCCTCTCCTCCATGCACCGCCGTGATGGAGAGTAGCAGGGAGGCAGGAGGGATGTTTCAAGGGTGGGAACAGCAGGCAAATTTCTGATATCGCCCTGCCTCTCGTTTTCTGGAGAACTCGGCAAAGAGCTATCAGATAGGGCTTGTGTCTGTGGCCAGGTGGCCAAGTAGTCCCTTTCTGCTCTTGTCCTGATCGCCAGCCCCTCCAAATCAGCAAACCATGTTTTTTCCTCCTGTCCTAGAGTGTGCCCTGTATGTCTGTATGTAGCTACCTGCTGGAGGCATCACACCAAAAATCTATGATGTGGCTGCACTCAGCTCAGTGCCTGTAGCAGGTTTGGTACTTCTCAGCTGGATGGAGACCAGGTGTTCGGGGAATTTGGAATTCTGTGCACCTCCCTCCCTTGCTTTACCCTTGATAGTAGGAGTTAGAAGCAAAAGGCTGATAAGTGCTCAGGGTGGCTAATTTAGTTGTGCGTAGTCCATGAGGACACACTCCCCCCCTGCCCTGTATTTGTTACTGTGGAAATGTCCTGCTCCATCCATCACGTCATCCTCTGGAGCCAAAAGAAACTAAGAGAGGGAGTGCTTTGCTCATAGGAAATATCTCATCAATCATGACAAGGAACAAAGCTATCTTTAGGTGGGCATACTATATTGTGCTAGCAGCCTGGCTGCAGCTGCTAGCCTGTGAATGCCGAGTAATGTACAATAACTGGAGTAAACCAAGGTCCACCCATAGCCCACTGGCTTTCAAGAAGTTACTGACTTGCACTAGTATGCTGGCCAATGTGGTCCTGCCATCCAACCCACAGTACCAACTCAGTTATTACAGAAAAAAACCTGTTTACTGATCACACATTTTTCTTTTTTCCTCTGATCTGCTTGGAAACAGGATTTCCTATCTGACCTCAAGTTCTGGTTGCACTACATAACAATTTTCACGTTTTCTTGCCATTTTTTTTTTCTCTTGGAAAGTGATTTATGGGCAACAAGTGGTACCAGACAGTATCTTCCTTTCTTCTTTTCCTTCCCCAAAAAGTTTTCTTTGCTTTACTAGGTCCCAGAAGTTGACCAGTGAGGATACTGACTACTGCTAGTGTCTTTCAGTACAGCTTCCCTAATCACAGAAGTTCATGTGGCACTTTCCTTCCTCCATGTTCAGTTACAGCCCAGATCCTTTCATCTTCTTCCAAAAGGCCGTCTGTCCTCTATCTCCTTTAGTGTTTCTGCTGTTAGGAAGATGTAGCTTAAGTAGGAAAGTTAAGGAATAAATCTATCTCCAACCCTCCTTAAAGCCTGTCCCCCCGACCTCCTCTCCAGCAGCCCATTATTTAAAGGTTGAAATCTATAGATCTGAGGTTTTAATGAACCTGTCAAAGTGATACTATAGGCACCATGTTTACATAAATCAGTAATTTACAGGAGCTCCCAACCACAAGTGGGTTTGGCTGGGGCATGGACTCCAGCACACAGAGCAGAACGTACAGAAATCGGGCGGGCAAACCCAGCCCATGGCAGCAGACGAGTAATCCACTGCCTTCAGAAAGGCTACGCCAGCGCAGCCAGCTCCTGCAACAGATTTTCCAGAGCCATGAACAACTGACTATAGTAAAGGCATGCAAACAGATGGCTTTATGCCCCACGGGGCATGGAGAGCTCAGCCCTAGGAGCCAACTGAGACTCTCTATTAGTCATTACCAGTTGTGGGGTTGTGTTTTCTGCGGTCAGCCAACAGGGTGCAACAGTCAAGCTCACAAGTAATTTCCTTTACATTCACAGGACTTAATCTTAAAGCAAACACATTTTGTGTCCAAGCTTTCTTTAGGAAAACATGAATAAGCTTTCAAATGGGCCTCATGGTAATCTTGTCCAAAGATTACAAATTACTTCCTAGTGGTTTAAAGAAGTTACAGACCCCCAGCCCCAGCTGATAGGAAATGGCCTTCACAGGCAGCAGAGAATAACCAATATTTACTTCCTGCACAGATTGACAAAAGTCGCTTTTGTTTTAATTTCTTATTCTGAAGTCTGCAGAGAATGCGGTGTTGGTTGCTTACTGGGAAATCCTCAAAACCACACAGAATCAGGAAAAAAGAGACTCTATGGACTAGGAACAATCCTAGCAGAGTACCAAACAGCACTCCAGGTGCTAAAGTCAAAGTCATACAGGAATCCCATATTTAAGTCAAAAATAGATCTGTTACCTCTGAGGCAGTCTTCAGTTACCTCAGGACAGAACAGAGTAACACTGGACAAGAGCTTGAAGCAAGGAAGAAAGGCTGCACTATATCCATGAGAAATCAGAGGATAAAGCAACCAAACAGTGATATTAGTTCAGTTTGTAGCACAGCTGAGTCACCACATTAAAAATGCTGCCTTTTACAAACAGCTTTTATGGGATCCTCCTGAACCACAATACTCCTGCTAAAGGAACTGAGACACCTTGGTTTGCCAGTGCCCAGCACAGTGTCCAGACCAGCACCACTCTGCAGTGCTCAGATAAATGTCTCACAAATTTCCATTTCCATATCCTGCCTGTTCCTTGAAGCTCTGCTGTCCAAATACAGCTTCTATCCAGCTCTATTTATTAGCTAGATCTGGCAAGATTGTAGCCCAGATGGTACATTATCACAAATACTGATGTAAGCCAAACCGAACACTCTGCTCTCCCTCTGACACGGCTTCATTGCTTTTCTCCTGAGCTCCATTCAAGCCACGTTTCTGCAGTGACCCTGGGAGCTGAGCCTCAAAGAGCTGCCTGCACAAGGCTGCAGGAAATGACAGCTTCGGAAACGAGTACCAGAGTGATGAATAGCAGGCTACAAGAGCAGCCCGTGCGTTAGCAGGCTGCCAATTAGTGAACTACATTGTATTGAACAAAGACATACATGGGCAAGTAGTATTACTGACACTCCCCAGAAGAGATTACAAACCCAATTCAGTATTTTCTGAAGGGTTTTTCCAGGCTTCTCTAAAATTTAGAAGCTTACAGACTTGTTACTATATTTTGTCCAGCAGGAAGCTGAGCTGGCCCCATTTTGAGCAGATTATAGACAACTAAAAAAAAAAAAAACAAAGGAAAAGATTTGCCTTTTACCTTTATCCATCACGAACACCCAGACACTGAGAACAGCCTGTGCAGGTGGAAACAGAAGGGGACATTCACCCTTAGGAAGAGGGAAACTGAGCTTATCCACATAGACTTCAAATAAGCAAAACCAGGATTTAGCGGATTATCTGGTTCCGTCCAGCTCTAACAAAAAGGTGCATCAGCATCATAAGAAGATAACTTCATGATTCAGAGCTTCAGCCAGTCCATATGGAAGTCAGGAAGGAATTTTTTCCAACATGAAGAGTAGTCTTAAGAATTTGGCTGGCAGGTGTTCTTCATGTGCAAACATGAGTGGGTCACCAACAGATATGCAAGTAGGAAAGAGCAGTCCCAGCCGAAGTTAATTTTACCTGCACCTTCCTTTGCAACACAGAACACTGCTAAGATCCTCCAGACACGTTACACTGAACCACTTCACTGCTTCCATGGCAGCAGCTGGATTTCCCTTTGTCTCTTCCAGCAACACACAGAACCGGGAATACAGAGAACGGGAAGTCACCCATCAGTGGCGGCATCCCCATCGCACAGGAGCACACACACATCCTTCTTCCAGCCCCTGGAGAAACCTGTACCAGCATAACAGATGATTTTTCAGAAATTATCACGCTTTCACCTAACCAAAGTTATTGAGCTCAACAACAGACTATTTAACAATGAGATGTATTCCTGCAACAACCCTTCTTTGGCAGACTAAATCATTTTCTGTATTCATTTTAATGGAACTATGACAAGGTCCCACTTCCTGGAAAGATTATTTCAATGAGGAAGGAAAAAAGAAAATCTTTCCCAAAAAATGTTTATCAAGTATGTTTTTCTCAGATTGCTAGGCATAGTTTCAGTTCCTCTGCAGCAAAAGCATGTAGCACCTAATAAATGTTTCATTCAATAATTCCAACACTTTATTTAACTTATCATAATGCAAACAAGTTTTTACCCATGCTCATGCACAAGATAAAAGAATTATAACAGTGTATAAAAAGGTTAATCTCTCTGTAAACTCCAGAGTAGAATCATTAGAGGCTTTAGGCATGGTTAGCAAGTATTTACCAGGATCAGTGAAATAGAATTAAAAAAAAACAACCCCAAAATATCCATCAGTTATTCGGCAGCAATTATCCTGTCCAGTTAATGCTAGATACAAGTCCTAAAAAGGCAAAAGCAGCAAAGAAAAAAAAAAAATAACTCGCATCTCTCCTTATATGTTGGCTCACTGTTTGAAATTAAAATTTCAGAACTTAGCTTACACAACTCTTCATTGAAAGAATACCCAAAAATCAGTACAAATTCCTTTACATTTTGCTTGTCTTTTAAGCAAACAATACTAGTTACCCCAGACCAAAGATAAAGTTTTGCTGCAACCCCTTGGAAGCCCTTTATCTCACCATCAATTGCTCTTTTCAATGAACATGCCTGGGCCTTGTCCCTGCACACAGATAGCAAGTCCAGCAGTAAAGTCACCTTATAGACCGGATGAGTGAATAGAAAAAAAACAATTATAACTTATTACTCAGAAAGAAAACACCAAATACTATCAAAAGGATGAAGTCAACCTCTCAAATCTATGACAGTAAATCATATCTGATCAGCTAACGCAGTATAACATCTAGCAAAGATTTGACTGTATTACTTCAAAATAAGTTATTACATCTATGTAAACCACATTTTCTTTGTAGATTAATTAAAAACTTCTGGGTTTAGCATCTATTTATTTTCTTTCTATTTCTTGTTTTTCCCCATGCTCAAATACACTCGGCTAGAAGAAAAACACATAATTAGGAGTAACATGTAACACCATAGCTCCATTTTTGCAATGGGAATTTTCTTGTTACTCTGTTACACAGCTTGTCTGAATTGTCACACGAAATAATTGATACTTACCTTAAACAATGTATTTTCCTTTATTTACTGAAAGAAATCTGATCTTTAGAAATAAACAAATTGTTCTGTTACAGATGGGATGTCAGACACCAGCAAGCTACTGCCAGCTTCAAAAACAAGGGACCATTCATAACTACAATTCATATTCTGTTCTCATTCTTCTGAAATCTTGGCTCCTCTTTTACCATCATTTGTAACTGTCTGTATGCTGAAAATAGATATCTAACAAACAATGCCATTTAGCCCAAGACCAACTCCCTTTATAGCTGCAGTTTAATTTAAGCAGTGTTCTTCTTTCAATCCCCCAATCATAGTAAGTAATGTCTTTTTATTTTACTTTAGCCTGAAATACAAGCTTAGGTCCCCGCAGTGTTCTTCACTTCCATAAACTAAATCATAAAACACACAAGTGCTTTTCTTGTCAATATTATAAAAGCCCAAATTTAACTGCCTCTTGTCTCAGTCACAAAAGTAGCTTTTTAAAACAGTTAAAACCTAAATAAACTACGACATCATTCACTAAACAGCACAAAAGCTAACTAAATAATCAGAAAAATATATACAGGACACAGAATAAAAAACAGTTCCCCTAGCAGAAAAATACAGTTGTCTCTACAGCAAAATGCAGCAGGTGTCCAGCAGCTCCCTATTAGGGTTAATAAAAAACTTTTCTAAGGTGGGTTTTTTTTGTTAGAATATGGGAAGTCTTCCCAATGGGAATTTTTATGAGAGTACTGTTCCTATTTCACTCTAACCCGCAGACTCAAGCTAGACTTCCTTCTCTGGGACAGAGGAACTATGACTATTTTAATATTCCAGGGCTGGCAGGCAAACAACAAAAAATAACCACGGAAAGACACAATCACAGCACTAGATCACATACAGGATATCTAGATTTAAGTCCCTGGCCTCTTTGCTTTCTGTCTCTTCATATCAGGAACAAAGAAATATCCCACTCACAGCCCTAGAGACCTGATAATTTCTATAAAAAGGTGTACAAAATTCTTTCATGATCGGTGTCTAAGAGATATCTTCAGTCTGTTTTCAGTTAAAAAAACCCACCAAATTTCATTCAATTGACAAACATCTTAAATCCCAAACTTCAAAAGAACAAGGTCTCTCACCCAGCTTTACCCACAGTACTGGGGACAGTGGTGTAGGTGAGTGAACATCCAGCTTTCCACTACACCTGGTCTTTAAGGACACCTCATGCTTCCCAAATGAAGAGTTACAAGTGATTCTATCAGGTAAAGAGAGTATTTGGCAGTAATACAAAGATTATGCTATCAAATTCATTCTCACAATGTCCTTGCACAAACACTGAAATTTCAGTATTTCACTTTAAAATGTTAATATAAATAATATGTTGATTTCCTATAAATAAGAAACAAAATACACCATTTGTTCACAATTAAAGAACTGTATCGCAATGCAGCCATACTCCAAATCTCATCACTGTATATTAATCTACCTTGATAAGATGAAAATGCAAACCCATAAGCCTATCTGACACATAGTACACCCCTGCCTGCAGCTTCCCTTGGGTAAGAAGCTGTTTGTCAGGTATCCATCCTGCTGAGCAAACAAAGCTGGTTTTCCTTTTGAAACAGGCCCTGATAAACACCTCTTCAGTCCTCACTTAAAGAAAAGGACTTCCACTTTGCAGGATCATGTTTTTCAAGGAAAGAAATGAAAAACAGCCAGAGACCACATTTCCTAATAAAGTAGTAATAGCACAAGCAAAGGCCATCACACGTAAACACCATCCTAGCATTCAACACTCAATCTCCCATCCTAGCTGGTCAGCATGAAAACAACTCCTCTACAGCAGAAGCACGATGTGATTCCCGATCATCAGAATTACCAGCTTTTTAATTCCTTGATGCAAAGTCTGCAGCCTACAGCATATCCTTTTCTTGTCTAAACAGGTTTGGTTAAGGACACTCCATTACAGCAACCAGTTAAAAATGTAATTATAACTTACAGCCATGATAAAATTTGCCATTTTCATTTAGCTTTTAAAAAAGGCTATTTTTTTGTTGATAGAGAGAACAAGAATCATCCTCTATTTTATTTCACAAAATAGCCATGGAATTTTTTTATGTATGAATCTTACGTACCAGCACTTTGTGCATAAATTCATATGCACAGACACACTAAAGAAGGGAACACAAGCTATTACTATCATCTCAAGTGTCAATTTTGGAAGCAGTTTTTTGGATTATGCTCTTAGCCAAGGAAGCCTTTGCATCTACCCCCCTCCAACTGCTCCCTGGTTGCTAACACATACATTCATTAAAAATATAGAGAAAAATACTAGGGAGTTTTTAACCATGCCTAGAAAAGCTTTTTTTAAAGCAGTCTGGAGGAAGGAGCAGACAGGAATCAATTTTTCTAAAGTTACTCAGTACTTGAATTTGCTCTGGGATAGGGGAATTAACTAGCACAGACTTGCTGCTGCCAAATTAACAATGCATGAATGGAATGTCCAAACAGCTATAAGCTGATATGCTGCATAAGCATAATACATTAAATACAGGTAAAATATGTTATCTTCCATGCTTTTATCGCATGTAGTTTTTCCCTATCAAGAAGTGGCAGAAGCAGCTCTACTATTGACCTTAACTGTATCTTAACTTAAACAAAGTACAGGTTCAGACAGTTCCTGGTAATGAAAAGACGTTATTTAACATGAATTTAATCACATAGCTTTCATATACATTCTCACAGCATCCCCATGACAAAGATGAAGGTATACCTTTATTTTTCCCATTTTTATACATTATGATTGATACAAATAAATTTGTGGAATTTACTTGTTAAAACCATAGAAAACCTACTTGACAAGGATAAAATTGAGATGTATAGTGCAAGGTATACATCTGTAAATGGAAAGGAACCCACATGACTTTCAACACTACAGCTACATTTGTCAGGACAAGTAGGTAAAAGAAAATTCCCATAATGGCACAAGAACTTAAAAAAAAAAAAAAAAAAAGCAAGTGATTTCATCTGTGGCCCCAGTTCAGGATTTCAGAATCATTATGCAAAAGCTAAAAGTATTTTTTTTATGATGTATCAAAGGGTCCTGCACCCAGCACACAGAGGGAGCCTCATCCTCATTACGAGCCACAGTAACCCACCCATGTGCCCACTCTCTGAAAGGACTGGCAGGTGCTGTTCATCCCTTCTAAGCAAACACCATGGGTGGCCAGTGTATATGCATGCAAAAAAAATTTCCGCCACTGCAAAAAAATCCTATGTTTCCTTCCTTTAACTGTTACGTGTATTTGCAGTTGTACTTGGCTGTAAAATCCTTACTTAATTTCCATCTGCAAAATGGGTCATCAGAATTATCTAGAAAGTGAACTGAAGTGTATTTTAGTGTAATTACTAAGGTTTATCTTCACTGATATTTCCTCTATTAATATACTATTTAAAGAAAGTTAGCAATGGTAAAGTAAAAAAATATACAAGTTCCAATAGTTTCAGACAACACTTTTTGAGATGACAGGGAAAGCATCCATTGATGCAAGACCAGGTATAGCAGAATCTCAATTTATGTTAAATAAATCTAATCCCAGCATATTAAGGAGTGACATGTCTGAAAATAAGGATGTGATACACATAGTTCTACATGTCACAAAGAGCTTTGCAGAGAAAGAACCCAAATTCTGGAATCATAATGAACTATGTCACCCTGAATTTTTGCCAGAGTATCCCACACACTGACATACTGCACAAGGTTGGAGCTCTTGCGACAATTATTAGCTGTCTTTGAAAAATGGCAGCCCCTGCTCAAGTGGAAATATTGATTCCTTAGGGATGACTTTTCCCCACAGCACATTTCTTTGGAGATGGATTATCCAATAGAGACAGTTTCACAGTAACTGTCACTAAACAAAGCAGAGCTAAATTCAGGGTCCTGGCCACATGGATTAAGACAAGGACAGGAGAAGCATTTTTGCCAACAATAAACTCAGTGATATCTCAGAGTATAAATAAAAAGAT
>JANZLP010000015.1:8475139-8486682 GCA_026930925.1 Chelictinia riocourii
CTAAGACTCCTCAAAAATAATGGAGAGAGTTCCCACAATGACATTAGCCAGCTCTTTCAGTACCCTGGGATGAATCCCATCAGGCCCTATAGATTTATGTGCATCCATCTGGAGCAACAAGGCTTGAGCAAGTTCAGGGTTGGCTGGGAGTTTATTTATCATCCCCTTTGTGACGCACTGCCACCATAGTCCCCTGGGCAGCTCTCTGCTTCTCCCGCTCACCGCTGCCAGACCCGCATGGCTCCATGGCACTCTCAGGACCTGCTACCCAGGAGAAAGAGGGGCCAGGGGCAACCCCCTGGGACAACCCAGGCTCAATTTTGGATGTCCCACAGCCTTCATAGAAGGCCCCAGTGAGGTGAGGTGATGTCCACACACCCCCACCACCAACCCTGGGGAGAGGATGTCTCCTGGGGCCCTGAGCTTGGGAAGCTGGAGATGATCCTTGGCCAGCCTACAGCTATTTAGCCAGCTGGATAAGTCATGGCTACAGACCATCCTTGGAAAGGAAAGAAGAGAAATTCATCTGGGCTATTAAACAAAGACAGTGGTTCAGGAGCTACCTGAGCTGCAGGTCAAGGAAGTCTTCATAAGAGCTGTGGGGATGGGGTGCTTACAGGCACACCTGGTCCTCCAAGTCACCCAGGGATCTGCTGTGGGGCTATGCTCCCTGTAGAGGAGATGTGTCAAAGCACTTCCTACAAAGATCCTTGAAGCTCTCCCAGGACAGGGGAAGGCACAGGCTCAGGCAAAAAAGGTGATGATATACAGCAACTGATGAAAAATGGCGCCGCGTGCTCCCCGAGCTCGCTCCGGAGCGCCCACTGCTGCAGGCGGAACTGCACCCGAGGCGAAAGGGCCGGACAGCCAGGAAGGCTGGGACTGGGTTTGTGACTGCTGTTACTGCCATAATTATTGTTGTTTGTTTGACTGGTTATACCCATATTGATATATAATAGTAAAGAACTGTTATTCCTATTTTCCCACCTCTTTGCCTAAGAGCCCCTTGATTCCAAACTTATGATAAATCGGAGGGAAGGGGGGGTTGCATCTGCCATTCCAAGGGAGGCTCCTGCCTCCCTTAGCAGACACCTGTCTTTAAAACCTAGACAATGGATTGTGCGATTCAGACATTCAGATAGGAGAAACAAAGACAGCACTATTACTTGGGACAGTGCACAGGAGCAAGGGGCAGTAAGTAGCTGGCCTGGAAGACCTACAGCAGAGACATCCCTCCAACTATGCCTATGGAAGAGAGCACTAATACCACCTAGACCTGTTTGAAAAAACATTTCTAGTAATTTTATACCTATCCTAACTTTATTAGACGTGCTCATTTTTAAAAGGGATATGTATTCCAAGGGCAGCCTGGAAGAACAACATCTAAATAAATAGTCACTGATGCCAGACATTTCTCTTGCGTGCTTATGTATCTTTATCCTACCTGAATGAGCCCTTACTGTAACAGCAATTTTGTATTTTAGTTCCAGTGAAAACCAAGGAAATGTGAATTTCCTGTGCAGTAAGCAGTGTCTCACTGCCTGCTGCCTTTTCCAGGACTCAGAAATACTTCTGAGAACATTTCACAGGTCATGCTAGCTTCAGTAATTTTTAATAACAGAGAAGTTCTTAAGTGAGCAAGACAAAACAAATTTTTAGTATAAAAAAGGAACATACCTTTAAAAGAAGCCAGTCTGAGCAAGTTTCTTACAACTTGGGTTTCAGTTTCAACTCCATCCACTCCACCTCCACTGCCACACAGGCTACTTTGAGAGGTGACCACTGAAGGAGCTGACAGGCTACCACTAAATGGTCCCTACAGCAATTAATATACAAGAAACGACTTTATAGCATGCACTGAGCACGAGCGGCAGGGTTCAGCAGCGGGGCTGCTGGGCGCCCTGTGCGAGAGGTGGCCATGCACTGCCCTGCACTGGTTCCAGCTGGTCCTAGCCACCTGCAGCTGGTCTGAGCCAGTCCTAGCCAGTTCCAGGAGGTTCTAGCAGTCCCAGGCAGTCCTAAAAAATCTCAGCTGGTCCCAGTCAGCTCTACAATCTGCCCCATCTCACCCAGAGAGTCAACCAGTCAGAGGAGAACCTGGCACCTCTGCTCAGATGTTGAGAGAAGATCCCCATGGAGGGCCCCCACCAGAGCAGAGGAGATGGTAAGAAGGAAAGAAAAGAAACGCCGAGGCCCTGTGCCACCTTCCTGCGCAGCCGAAAAGCCTGAGTGTGCCCTGCCACGACAGCAAGGGGAGCAGAAGCCAGGGTGCCAGGTGAGGTGTCCAGGTTGGAGCTGGGCCTGAGGAGCGGGGAGGAAAGGAGTCTTCCACCAGTGTTTGTTCAATTGGCTTCTTTGTTTCTCAATGCCCAAGTCAGTAATTATGTTAATTAGCAAGAAATTAAGTGAAATTCCCCGAGTCAAGAATGCATTTCCAGAATGCACCATCATTTTAAAGGACTAATGTTTTATCTGTTAAGATATTGTGTATCTTTTGAACC
Source organism: Chelictinia riocourii (assembly GCA_026930925.1). Lineage (NCBI taxonomy): Eukaryota > Metazoa > Chordata > Aves > Accipitriformes > Accipitridae > Chelictinia > Chelictinia riocourii. Next base: position 8,477,641 of record JANZLP010000015.1, read on the forward strand.
TCTGCTATCCGTCAAAGCATTTTTACACATTTTAAGTGATTCACAGTATCTCCTAACAGAATATGTTATGTAACATCAGTATGCAAATATACACATTAATGGATTAGCCACTCTTGGATACATATAGTCATACACAGCAAATTTCATACACTATTTATGCATATATACAACTAACACTCTTGCTGTACTGTATGATCACATGAGGGGAATCTTCATCATCGCTCTGACAACGTACATGTGTAGCATTTGATACACAAACCTGCTTCTCTCCTTTTGATCAAACCGTTAAATTTGTCTGTTCTCATTCCTTTAAAAGGAGTGATGGTCTTCTGTTGGTGTCCCCTAGGAGGTGGCAGAAGCTGCACGTCTCTTTGGGAATTGTGGCAGCCCCAGGTACTGCAGGGCAGAGACAGGAAAAGGTGAAGAGAGGGAGAGCACACCTGGATCCTGCAGCTCAGAAAGAGCCTGAAAGATTGCTATGAGCAGCAAAGGGCTATGAGCAGACCAATAGGAGATGCTGCCAAGGACCAATAAGCACGGTCAGAGCTTGTAGGAACACAGCAGCGAGGAGATGACTGAAAGCAAAGATCCTGCAAGGTCACAGGGAGAAGGAGGTCACTGATTTATAAACCTGGTATTTCCATTCTGCTCCATCTGGCCACTTGGCGTTTTCTATAGCTTTTATTAATTATTCCAGTTCATAGCCTAAGAGAACCTGGCTTTTTGAACTTCAAAGCCATTTGGATCCTCTTTGGAGAGCTCTTTATAAGGAAGAGGTTCAGGCAGCACTACCTCAAAGCTCTGGCAGTTTGGGGCTCTCTCACAGCTCTCAGTTCTCAATGAAAGCTTAATAGAAAGTACACTTTACCATGAGGAACATAATGTCTTTTACAAACTATAGAATAGAACCATTGACAAGTACCACATAAAGGGCTCACTTGAGTATGTCCTGTATCTCCTACAGATTTGATTTACTCAGCCATGTGATTCTCTATTCATGTTGCTACTCTCAAAAAGGAAAGAGGTGCAGTAGTATCTGTGATACAAAAAGTCCAGGCAAAGAAAGCATTGCAAGTGTCAGCAGTAAACCAACTGTGAAGCACTGAAGCTGGAGTCCAAGCTGGGATTAGTAGCAACACACTACCTTAAAATACCGATACCTGTAATTGTGCCAGCAATCTGTGCAGTTGCACAGCTAGAACTGTACTTCAGTGCCTTAGATGTGGCTTTCTGGTATGAATTGTCACTTACAGTATTTGGCCTTTACATACACACTTCTCATTTGGAGGCAAGTCGGTCTGAAACCATTTGAAGTGTACCCAATAAAGGCTGTCACAGCTAGCATTAAATTCCAAACATACACTTTTAAAAAAATCGATTTTCTAAAGAATATTACTATGATCAAAGAGTTCAGGTTCCTCATCAGCTCTAGATGTTATGGATTATTGCAATAAATCTTAGAGAATTGAATTACTGTGCTGCTGACTTGACATCCCTTCTTACTATCTTCCAGTGTAAAACATTCTGCAAATATAAAGCACTATCTGAGAAGAATGCTGCACATGTGCAATTCCATAATGTTGGAAGCTGTCAGTTTAACACTATCACACTAGCAGGGATAACAAATAGAGACGAAAAATATCCTTTCAGAGACAAATTCTCTTGATCTTGGTCACGAAAATTCCCTGTCTGATTAATGCTGTAGAAAACAGAAAATTTAGTCCAATGTTTTAAAGATAACTTATTTTAAAAAGGGAAATAAAGCAATTTACTAGTACTGGGGTTTGAGATTTTCAAAGCAGATATAGCTATACTTCTTTTATAAAGGAAGATGTGCAGACAAGGCCCCCTGCTCAAAAAAAGTTCAAATAATTTCCCTAAGGAAAGATTCTCTATGAAAACTAAACAGGTTAGTTGGATTAATGAATATTAAAAAACCACTCAAACTCTATGATACTATGAATTGGTAACTGACATATTAGTAGAACAAATAAAGTATCAGGCTGGATTAATCAGTTTTCTGACTTTACTGATAAGAAACTTCTCAAGTTCAAAGCTTTGGAGAGTTTGTTTGCAAAAATATTCAGGGTTTATTCTTCTCCAGTGGCTGTGCAGTTTGGGAATGAAATTGATGAAAACCATCTCAAAGCCTTTTGCAGATTTCTGGAATTCTCTCAGGAAAATGGGACAGGTATTGAAAGGTTTTGCAGTGTGGAATGAACGTGAAGTTACTGTGCTTCTAAATGTACAGAGTCACTTAGAATAAGGTACAAAGTGGCATTCAATTTTATTCACCTACAAGACGACGGATTTCTTCACAGCTCCTGGCACTATTAGTAATGTTTTAACTTTCAGCAGCAGGAGCAGTAGTGGTGGCTATTGAGATCCCCAACCACATTGCAAAAATGAGTTCATTTCCACGAAAGACCAGTATTCTATACTGTTATAGGACCATAAAGAGGTAGAAAGCCTTCTGTGACTAATTTTTCTATTCTTGTAATACCTTTTTTTTTCCTAAAGAGTAAATATTGCTTCAACAGATGACAGCAAAAGTGGCAAAGTTTTCTCTTTTTTTGGTGGTGGTTCTGTTGGCTGTGAATGTGATCTGAATTGGTAGATCTGCAAAATGGGTGACAAGCAGTTTTCCTGAGTTGACAGTGGTTGTATAAAGCAATTGATCTATTAAAGTATGTGGATATTTCTTCCCACTTTAATAATCTGTCAAGATTTCCTCATACCAGTCTACCCACGCTACATTAACAACAACCAAGTTTTTGCCCCTACACCAAAACTCCCAAATCATGAAACACATCACATATTATTAGATAGAGAAACAATAAGGTGAAATGCACTCTTCTCCCAAAATGTATAAGCTTTCAATACAACAGAACACACAAGGCTTTAGATTTTGCCTATTTGTCCAAAACATTATAAACAGAGAACATATTCTGCTTGTTCTTTAAAAACTCTCTAAACATTGGTACCAATGATGTGCAACACATACAAAGAATTGTGGATGTTCTTTGGAATATACAGATGCACTTGCTTAGCAAAATTCTGAATGGAAAACCTGAGGTATTTCTGAATATTTCATGAGTGTCTTTTTGAGAAATGCAATGTCCTCGAGCATTTCTGTGGTTATTGATTGCTACCATAAGAAAACTATATTGCAATACCATACAGTTTTTACAAAGCTCATTTAATAGGTGAATATGTCAAAGTAATGTATAACATAATTTAAAACAATTACAGGTCTTTCAAGCATACCAAGCAAGAAAAAAATTAAATAATGTACTGAAGGGAGATTACTTTCAGACGGGTATTGAATTCTTCAACTCTTCAGTGAAAACCAGTGATGCAGAATGGCAGGTTCAAAAATAATACAGTCCTTGATGCCAGTAAGTGTCTTTAGAACTACAGGCAGTACTTACTTTCTATATTTATCCAGAACCTGTCACTATATTATCTGGGTTCTTCTCAGTCACACTTACAGGTGGGAGAAAAATATAGAGACTAAGTCCAGTGTCACCCACACCATGGCACTTAGGATCAAACTCAGGACCTCATATTCTAAGAGCCAGCACCTTGACCATCAAGGTGCTGATCCACACAAGGACCCTTGCATCCAGTTAGAGTCAGCTTCATTTTCTGGTCTGAATCCTGCAAATGACTGTCTGATGGAAAACTGCTGTTTCAGCACAGAGCCCTAGAGACTGGATGAAGTCTTCTGGAGAATAATGTTTAGAGCACAAATGCAAAAGTGTTCAAAACTCTGCTTGTGGGTGGCCACGTCTTCTAGATAAAATGGACAGTGCTGTGTGGTAAGTGCTACCAATTATGTTATATGCCTGAAGCGCGTGATTTGTTCTCTTAAGGATCATTTAAAAGAGTAAGAGACAGGTGTGAACAACAGAAATCCTGTGAAAACTTTGAAGGTAAGTGAGGATACTATGTGAACAGTTTCATATTGAAGCACTTTTGCTTCATAAGCAGGGGCAAATTCCATGTCTCCTAAACTGTATATGCATTATTTTTGAAGCTGCATTCTCACAATATGCTGTGGTTTTCACTTAAAATGCTATGCAGTCCATGTCAACATACTTACTGAAGTCTTGCTAGCAAAAAATACTCTGTGTAGCTCATATTGTAAATGATGCTTCTCCTGCCATCTGCTGCCATTATGTTTTCATAATTTAATACATTATGCCAAAAATGTATTTCTAATGGTATCTGGTTTTGAACATCTACTCTGGCACTGAAGGTGAGGCAGAAAAGAAAATTCTGAGTAAATATTTTCTCTCTAATAAAGAGATTTTATACATTATTCTTTAGTCTGGCCCACACAACTGTTACACAGTGATCTATTTTTCTGTCCATCAATCTACTTTTCCTTTTGTGTCTTCTACTCAGCATCCCCAAATGTAAACACAATGTTCTGATATATATGTGAGAGAGCAAAATGAACTGATTCTCTGCACTCAAAATGCCCAGCCTTGCTTAAATGTTCAGTATTATACGGTAACAGTCAATATGTGATTTAAGGACAGTCAAACTAGGAAAGAGATGTAAATAGTTGGTGCTTATAACAGAGGCCACAAAAATCTAAATTTTTGGAGCCCTAGCAGCATGGACACCTGGATGGTATTAATTGTAGAGTATTTCCAGTGCTTTAGTCAGAAACAGACGGACACTGCAAACAGCATGCATCACTGAAAATGGGACAAAATTTTGCTGGATGCAACGACTGTTATTGCTGGAGATTACCGACAAAAGATTCTCTGAGGTTGTCTTCTCACTTCTCAGAGCATCGTCAACAAACTTAGGGCTGTCTCTGCAAAGGGGCCTTCTCTCTCTCTGGCCTATTCCTTCAGCATACAAGGCAAACAGACCTCAAGGATACATGCCAGTTCTAGCACCAGTGTTTTAGAAACATAGAAGCCACGCTCAGAGAGCTAAGGAGTGTAGAGAAATATATTACTTACAAGGCTGTCATGGGAACCAGGCATGAACAGCTTGTTCGAGAGGGCTATCTGGCTGTTACCTAGTTATCAGCGGTGTAAATCATCCCTCCTTCCTATCCATCCTAAAGAGCTGTGAAGATTGAGCTAATCTCTAAGTAAAGCCATTTTACCTGCTCCTGATGGCACATCAATGGAGAACCAAGGGTACTGCAGCAGAGCACCTTCACAACCCGTTGCTGAACCATCCAGTAACAGCATGATGACAAAGGAAACTGATAAAGAAGTGACTCAGGACAGTCCTACCAGCTCTGCAAAGTATCCCAAACTAAACCCTCTTACCTTCTGGCACTTGACATATTTTATAATTTTGTAGCAATTTTTGATATTTGGTCACAATTTCAAATTCACTAGGTTTACAACTGTCCCCAAGCAACTTCAGAAATAAAAAAAAAAAATGGTTTTTTGCTGTGACTTTAAGCCTTTGAATTCTGTTAGGAAAATGTTTATATAGCATGCAAATATCACATGATTAGCTGACCATATAAGCCAAAATGCCTACATAATCATTCATTAGCTGTCACTGAATTCTGAAACATATTAAAGCAGTAAATTTTCAGTTTTGCATGATTTTACCAGTCCCTTTGAAAAGTAAGGTTGGGGGTACTAAAGAAACAGAAGCATTGAATAACAGTGCCTAGTTTTCTGGGGATCTTTTTTACTCAAACTTAACACAACTTTTATTGTTCAATAATATTTCATCTTGATTCAGAAGCCTTAGATCCTTAGACCTCAGTATCTTTACCAGCCTGATAACCAGAAAATAAGCCTACCTGCAATTCCACAAAAACCAGATCCAATTCTCATTAAAAAAAAATAAAAATCTATTTATCAACACACTCCTACCCTCACAGTGTTTTAAAATACTGTTTCAAAAGAAAGAAATGTTTAACAGAGAAGAGCTTTAGTTGTCTCATCTTACAGTTTTTATATATAAGATAATATAAAATAAAAATTAAAGTGTATTTGCATCCATTTTCAATGAGAAAATAAACAAGTTCCCAAAGCCGAAGGCTGTATATGTGATAACAGACACCACTGATCCAAGTCTGTTGCCACCCTTTCATCCACACTAAAAGCTTCTGTGCTGCTTTCCTGAGGTGATGACAGTCTGGACTTGTGTGCTTTGCTCTAGCTCCAGGTACATATTTGTGTCCAACGCTGCCTGCATTTTTACATGACTAGTTTGTATTGTGGTTGCATGGCTCTTCCACATACAGACCTCCCAAAGTTCTTTGTTTATTTTCTGGGTCTTCTGCAAGGTCCCCTGTCTTCACTCTAGAAGCTGGCTGGTGTTTATTGCACCACATTTGGTATTTAACACCCCATCTGCCCAGCAGGCTAAGCCAGGATGCTGGCACAGCGCTTTGTAGCTTCCTATTGCTGGCTAACACTTGCTCTAGCAGCTGAGAACACATTCTGAAAGTACCAAACTTGCAAACACATATTTTTGTGGCTACCTGGAAAATATGTTTCAAGCACTTTGATTCCAGCTGTCGCAGCAGGATTATTCAGCATTATATCATCAGGAGCCGGCTCCCCTGGGCAGACTTAGACCAATTCACTGTATGACAAACATCCCAAACACCTCAAAACCAAAAGATGCCAAGAGGAAGTGTGGCAACCCATGGGGCTCAACCAGGTTGAGTACCAGATATGCCAGCTTCCACTGCTCCATTCTTCTACCCATGGGGAGAGGAAGAAGAGGGTCTTATGCGGGGCTTTCACAGCAACCTTGGAACAATCAGTGCAGCACACTGCTCTGCTGGACATGTAAGAAACTCCTAACGGACAACAGGTAAATACTGCTCACAGAGGTACAATCTGGTGAGGGTTGCTTGCAAATTCTGCAGCTGTCTTGAAGAAGGTTGGTATAGAAGAGGAGATTATCCTAGAAGATGGCAAGTAAATAGATGGGCTCTCTGGTTCTTTGCAGGCTTCCCTTGCTCCCTAACTAGCTGCTAGTCAAGAGCTAAATATTTTCATGGTGGCTTTCTTACCAATTTTATCTGTGCTTACTTAGCCACATACCCATGCAACAGAATAACTTTTCTGATGCACTGTTATGGATTTTCAATTTTCATGAACTACAGTGTAAGAATACTGAAAAATAAAACTGGGACTTCATCTTTAAAATACCCATTTCCTTTGTTGCACAGCACTCAAAAAAACGGAAGCCTGTTTCTACCTTTTCAAATGTCTTTCCATTGAAGTCTCCTCATAAAGGATTGATGGCTGGTTTGGACAAAGACAGTACTGAATATTCAGTGTCAGTGGTGATAAATCAATGACCTTCTCCACTGCATGGTGCATGTTATTAAGATTTGTCCTCTTCATTGTGATAACTCTTAAATAATATCAAAGAAGAAGAGATGCTCTGTGGCTCATGCTGAAGTCAGTGTCCTTCCATCTTTTAGCCCACTTCAGGGAAATTTCTTTCACACAGAATTGGAAAACCCTTCCCCTGGCCTGGAAGGCCACCTTTTTGCATTCAGGTACCTTAAAAATGTACCTGTCCTTGCTGGGCAGGTCATGCTGAAAAAGAAATTGGAAAACCAGGATAGTACTATATTTCAGCTCATGCCTCCTGCTCCTCTGGATGGTCTCCTTCCTCATCTCACAGCACAAGTTTCCTTCCAACGCTAAATGAGAAACATGAACTCCACAAACACCTACGTCTCCACCTTCTCCAGCTGCCACCAAAACTGGCACAATGCACAGAAGGGTAAATTCTCAGCAGTTACATGGAACATCGACACCTTTAGTAACTGCTGATAATATCCCCTCTCTTGAACCCATATAATTTCTCATCATAGATGGGAAGCAAAAGAAGAAAAAAAAAAGCACCAAAGGCAGCAGTTATTACCACTATAGAGGCTGCCTTCAGCTTTCCTTGTCTGATAGTTAAAAGACACAGCCATTTACTTTCATCAGGCTGCCAGCAGATCTAACTTCAGTGGTTTTAAGTTATAAAGAATATAAGTGCATAAAAGGGGAAACATTCTGAAGTTCTCTGAGTACTCGTTATCTACGCATTTTTAAGATAACAGGAAACTGTGATCAAATCAAAAGCCTTTACTGAAGTTAAAGGAACTGCAAGTGACTTATAAGTAAGTCAATAAAATCAGAGTCTGTCCCCAAGTTAGTAAGCACAGTGAGTTACTTGGAAAACCAACGAGCTTTTATGACATGAAAGCCACAAAATATCTCATTCTCAATCCCATCACCTCAGAAATTTAAAAAATTAAAGACAGCAGGCATTGTAAAGTTCTGTTAACTATCAGGTACGTGTTCCAAGGCACTTCACTATCCACAAGCCAGCACATGCATTACTAGTCCATTACTCATTAATATCACTGTGTGTGGCATGGGTTACAGGGCATAGAGTATTAGTAATTTCCTCTGTCTTTCTGGACCAGCTGCTGACACAGACATTTTCCCTCTGTGTCTTGACCAGCTGCAGCTCCGAGCAGCTGCTCCCCCGTACAGAAAAGAGTGCGACAACCGTTACAGGTGTTGGCAGAAAACATCACAGGATTCTTGCTTGTTATGGCAAACAGGCAGACTCCAACGGCCCATTGGGTTTTTTATTCACTTATTCAAGCTTTTTCTTTGAAAAAATTTAAAGGCCCTACTCTTATTAAGCTATGGCCACAAGTCAGTCATGGTCTGCCTGTAATGTGGCAATATCTAGGAGTCTCCCGAGACTGACGAGCTGCTCAGCCTCCATTCTTTTCTGTAACACTGCTATTAAAAGCATTCGGCATAGTTGAACATGACAGGCTGCTGGTTCAGGCCTCTGGTCATACTCAAATCTGTCAGAGACGATGGCTTACACTTGGGAATGCCGGAGTGTGCAACCTTGGAGAATAAACAAGCCGTTAAGGGCTCTCTCCTAGATTGTGCAGGGTGTGAGTCCATCTCATTATATATTTCTTCCTTTCCACTTGTTTTACAAGAGAGAAACACAGTCAGTCTGTGGACAGACACACTACAGCAAACAGGCATGAATAGATTGACAAAG
>JANZLP010000015.1:9277328-9290469 GCA_026930925.1 Chelictinia riocourii
ACACTGGAAAGCCTGTGACAGCGTAGCCTGTAGGAGCTTTACAAATTGATTCAGAAAAAAAAAAACCCCAAGGCTACTAGCCCTTCCTATTCCTCCCCTCACCTGAAAAATAAAAAAGAAAAACCACACAAAAAAAACCCAAAACGATCCCAAATGCACTACAGGCAAATGGAAGAGGTGAGACTTGGAGGCTGCCCATGGATCATCACTGGGTATTCCTGATTTACAGCTCTGGTACATTTACATCTGAGGATCTTACTCTCAAGATTTACGCTTTTCACTTCATCTTCTATGTTTTAAATTTTAAGTCAGAAGAGAATGAACATGGAGAATGAGGAGAAAAGGAGGCCCAAAGGCAAGAAAAGTTATTAAGGAGACTATCCAACTAAAAAAGGCAAAGTATCTCGTATGTTGGGTTTTTTTTTTACTAATTGTTTAAATTATCCTATGAGTGCACAAGAAATAGCCCCAACAGGATGGATATCACAATGAAAAGGTGAAAAGTTTTCCCCATCCTGAAACTTCTCTCTTTTTCTCTTCTCCAAGGGAATACTGGCATATTTCCTTGGAGAAACTAAGTTTCTACATGCATTCGTGCAGGCACGCAGAAGTAGTGCCTAGTGTTTTGGCAAGGAGACAGCAATACCCCATTTTTTCTTGTAATTATGCCCCTCCAAAGATGTTAACACATCTGGATCTTTTCCTGACTTGACTAGTGTCACTGCCATAACTTTAGACTTGAGAGGTCTCTTTGGGTTTTGATATTTCTTTTCTTAGAGAACAAGCACCGTTTGAAATGTTAATAGAGAAGGAGAAGCAGATAGTGCAAGCTATCATTTTGTGCAGTGAAACAGATTACAGATCAAGGACTCGCTATGTAAAGCAAGTTTGCTGCTGGCCTTTGGGATGAATGTCATTATAGATGATGTAAAGATATTCCAGGAGTATTAATACTGTTGTCCTATTCCTCTGTACTCATCCACTTTTAAGTCTGCAAACACAAACTTTACACTATTGTGTTGGTTACTTTAGTATAGCAAATACTCTATTTTTTTTATAGTTCTTTCATAAACTGTGAAAGTGAAACTTTGAATTAATTCAAAAACTTCTGTGAGCATGTCACCTTGCTGGACAATATTCTCATGCCCTGAGCTGTTTATAATGAGGATCATACTTGATGTTTTCATGCATATATTATGGCTGAAAAATGAAGTGCTGCATGTATGCCTTGAACACCAACAGGGCTGTAGGATCAGATCAGTCACATTCACTACCAAGTCAAATGAAAACTTCATCCCATCTCGTAGTGGATTTGGGTCTTTGTTTACAGAGAGAAAAGGGTATAAGAAGATCTGTTTTATTTTACTGTGGAGAGATCACATTAGAATTGTTTTTGCAGAGTGTTGGCCTCTGTTGGCATGTACATCATGCAGAATCAAACCTTCAGCTTTGAAACGTGGAAAGGGAGGGCAGTCCAGGATTACACAGGAGGTTGTAGCAGAAGCTAATTTTACTGATATAGTTTCCCAAAGCTATTAAATAATTTGCATTTTTGAAAATCAACAATTACATATACGGATTTTGGATTTATATTATTTTTTATGTTATTCTAAATCTACTTATGATTTAGTAACAATCTTTATTGATTTTTCAGTGAGTTTCTCAACTGTGGCAAAAATTAGAACAAAGGAAAAATATAATATTTCTTCCAACAATAATCACCCACTACCATGCTCTATTCCATTCTTCTCATTTCCTCCTCCTCTTTAAGGACACAATTTCTAGAAGTCAGGCTTTGATACTGAATCCTGCCTTTAAGATTTTGTTACATACAGTGACTACATTGCAGAATGAATTCCAATGTGTAAGTATTATGTTGTTGAAGGATAAGCCCAAATGAATAGAAAATGTAGTGAAACCTCCATGGAGTAAATATAAAAATATGTAACCTGGTTTCGATTTTTTGATTTGAGGGTTGTGTGGCTATAATACTGCTATTATTTGCAACATACCAAGGTATTATTTTGTTGCATTTAATCAACTGTATTCTGGTTGAGTAACAGTTATGATTCTCTCCTCCGCATTTAAAACACTCTTCCATTAAGCAAACCTGATATGAATGCAGAGGAACAGGAATGATTCAAATGAGGTTGAACTGTAAAGGTTGAACTGTAAAGGTTGATGAGTGTCTCACAGAATGAAAGAAGGTGCAGGTGGAGCATGTTTCTCTGAAGTCTGTTTAATGCCAGCACACACAGAACTTAAATGTGAGGATGAACTTAATACACAGGCACTTCTGATGAGCTCCTTTTTCATGGGTATTTTGTGCTTACAAGTTGCAGTATCCGTCCTTTGTGTGCGAGTACCTGTTTCTTAATATATCTGCAGAAAAGTGTGGTTTGTCCCCTGGGACAGAAAGGGACTCTGCCTGTGAGGAAGAGTGAGGGAGGCATGTTGAAGGAAACTATATCAGAGCCTATCAAAGACTGAACATATTCTCTTGTTAAACTGAGCTTATCTTGCTGTAGGCTGTGGTGCTAATGGGCCACTAACACAGTGCCAGTGAGATCACTTTTCCACTCAGCAATCCATTCTGTGACTGTCCAAATCATGACCCCAATTAGGCAGACTCAGTTTGGTTGTGGCACAGGATTTTTTCCACTAGAAAGCTAATGGAACCTCCCATCTATCTTTTTATGTTTAGCATCATGAATAAAAGTTCTCTTTTCTTAGAAATAAATTTTAGAAATAATCTCAGACTTACATCTACTGTGAAGGAAGAGATGACGCCCAGTTTCTCATCATGCCATTAAATACATTTCAACTGATACCCATCCCCCCAGGTGAGTAAATGAAAAGTGGAATGATAAAAATTGTGGGTGATCATAATTTGAAATTTGTCTCCTTTTCTACCCATTTAAGCATGTCATTTTCCCTTTAGCTCTCATTGTCTCTGATTTACTTAATTACTGCTCCATTAGTATCCATTCTTCTTTGTTTCAAAACCCCCCTTGCTAAATTTTTAATGGTATTTCTTTAAGAACACTATTTCCCGTGGCTTTCGGAATTACGAGATGAAACTGTTGTCAGTAATGATCAGATCAAAAGAGCAGAGTGACCTGCATGCTACTTATGATATTGTACTTGCTATGGCAACTGCTGCTGATGCTTAAGATGTTTATTAGTTTCCAGGACTACTTGTCCTTTCCCAACCACCATATTTCTTTACTGAAGGCTGTGTGACCAAAAAGGACATAATGTGAGATACAAGGCCCCTAATCTGGTTTGGGTTCTCCTTGAAGAAAGATTCCCCCTCCCAAATCCCATTTCTTTCCTGTGCTGCTTTGGAGGACTTCTCTTCTTCCCAAGCTGGATCTTTCCAAGGAGGAGCTTTTTGTATTTTGCTTATGAAGAGAAGAGGTTAGAAAAGTGGTCCATTTGTCCTCTGCCCTGAATGAGTTATACTGGAAAACTGTTGGCAGTTGTAGGAAGCCAAGAAGTGTCTGTTCTATTCCTATGCATGTTCTGGAGAGAAGCAAATCTAAACTATGGAAAAATGAAAATGCAATGAATAATATGTGTCTGTACGCTGTAGGAACTACTCACTGAACCCATTTTCAACCAGCCAGGCCACCACAGACTTCTCTGCATGGTATGTGAGCAGCAGTCCATGATGAAGCACAGGTTTTGAGTTGGGCTTGGTTACACTTTCTTCCATGTCACAATTTTACCCCAAAGATGAGAACAGAGTTTCTATGTAACTTTGCACTGGCTGACTGTTTATCTTGCATAGAAAACACAAGACACAAGACAGGATTCTGTGCCTATGGTTTAGGTTCAAGCCAAGAAGAAAATAAACTTTAGAATAAATCAGTTTTGAACTGAGGCAAATAATGTCATCTTTAGAATGGCAACATTCTAGGAAAGGCCAAATATCAGCTCCTGCTAAGTAATGCAGCTTGAGCTGCAGAAAAGCAAGAAGTAAAGAATGGGGCAGCTGAAACGCAATGTGCTTTCAGGTACTGCATGTGCACAGGCCTTATGTGTGCCACACTTAACTACTCAGACATCACCTTGGTGTTGTTTACTTGGCCAGGTGGCATAAGAAATATGTAGAATAATACAGCCACATTTACTGAAAGGAAGGAGTGAGGTTCCCAACTAAAATAATAATAAAAAAATTAAAAGGCTGTAAGAACTGACAGCACGTTACATAGAGACCAGCATAAACTGAAGCTGGGTACCTCAGCCTTGAGATGATTGTAATAAGAGGAAAAAATGGCACTACACTGGTTCATCTTTTGTTTCACTGACTGTAATGAGAATAGGAAATCATGCTAATTTAACCCATTGTTTCTTCTTCTTCCAAAGTATTCCTAGTGGTTCTCTTCAGAGAGTCCTCCACAGCTGCCAGCACCAAACCTCTCGTGTGCTGGGAGAGAGTTCCGTATGCAAATACTTAGGGAAACATACGCAGATACTTATCCAGTTCTCCTCCTAGTGACCTCGTACTTTCCTCCTTTGAGCCATACCACGAGTATAGTTGATGAAGGATTTAGTTTTAATAATACCTTAAAGTAGCAGTTGTTTTAATGGCAGTTGTTCATACATAGATATTTAAAGACGGATAAATTATTTGAGCTACCTTTAAGTGCTAGGCATTCTTTGCTATATGTTTTCTATGAAAAATACCTTTCTTTTCTTCCCATCTCCATTAAAATGATTTAATTGATTTGTTTATTTTCAACAGAGAAGAGAAGAAACCATTTTATAAGGGGTTTTCAACACAGTTGAAAGTTAACGGTCTTTTCAGCAGAAATAAATTAACCATTTTGAGAAAAAAAATGGAAGTACCTATACCAGAACATTTTGAAAAGTTAAAGAAATTGGAAAGCTAAAGGGAAAAAAAAATATTAGGATCTTCTGAGCCAAGATGAGGGATGGTCTTGGAAAGTCTAATGTCTAATATTGATGTGGGCATCGATCATTGGTAAAAGGAGGTTATTTATTACAGTTAGTTTTTTTTAAAGACAGGAGATCATCTATAAGAGATTTGTTTCTACAATTTCCGGGTTTTTTTGTGCCTTTTTTGCAGCTTCTGAAAATAGTCTTAGCCATTTTATGCTTTCTGTCCCTGTGAGTCTTATGGGTAACATGTAGCTCACATCTTCAGTACTTCTTAATCCTAATCTTCAAACTAAAATGAAATGGGAATTAAACCTTAACAATAGACTTGCTGGTCAGTTCTACCTCATTCTGATGTATTTGACCCTGCTAATTGCACCATCTTAGGCCTGCAAATCACATAACTAACTGAAAAATTAAGTTCCTGCTTTGCAAAGTTGAACTGCCACCCAAAATAGATATTTTATTTGTACTCTACAGTTGTGGACTATACCATGCTGTGTATGTTATCCACTTCAAGCCTCTGGTTCTGTGCATTCTAGAGTGCAGGGCTACAGGAATCTGAAAAGAAATCTTGTTCATTGCTTCTTTATATTCTCCAAGTTCAATCAAGCCCTCTTTAGGTATATGCTAATCCATACTTGTAGGTAGCATTGCTGGGAAACCCTTCAGATTCTGGAGAATTCTGTTTATAGTGTCAGGACCAAAATTTATCCTTATTGATAACTATACCCAGAACCCCGTAACACCTAGAAAACTAACTAGAACTGATTTGCTTCTCCAGCACCAGGTCGTTCACAGCCCTTTGTGCTTTTCCGGTGCTATCAATAACACTATGCTCCTTCGTCATTCCAGGTCCTGATTTTACACCTCTTCTTAAATAAGCAGTTCACATCTGCCTTCAAACTAAGCAGAAGACATTGTCCTTGCCACTTATATGTCCCTGTATTGCTCTCTAGGCACTGAAGGATGCAGAAATTAACCTAGATCTTCAGTCTTCTTGTCTCAGACACTAAATCTATTTCTAATCCAGCCCTAGCCTTACCAATAGGCTGAATTCCTTTCCCTAACTAATTTGCTACCATTTTCTCATGTTCTCATGTGTGTAATTATGTTCAGAATCCAAAAATAAAACTAGATCTTCAGTCCAACAGCAAATAACTAAAAAAAGGTAATGAACTAGCTGGAATTATTGTTGGCTTCTGCTGTTGTACCAACTCTACGGGCCTTGCAAATGCAAATAAATTAACTTTTCAGATTCTTCTCTCAAGGACTTCGAAATGTGTGATAGGAAAACTTTTTCATGTCTAATAAGGAATTTGTTTTAAATGTGGTTTAGGTTATCATTATTGATATTTATGCTAGTGTAAATCTCTGCTGGTGCCAAACCTGGCAGCAGTGTCAGGAATTTGCCAGTACTACTACAGGGAGTGCAGTGCTGGGCTAAGACTCATTTCTGTTCCCAGCATCAGGACTTGCTTGATATGTGATCTATGGTAAGTTTACTTCTGAAGTGCATCATGAGGTTCCCTCCCACTCGGTGTCTATTTAAGAAAAAGCGATATGAAGCAAGGGTTATCTTATATATACATCTTTACTATATATGTATATGTCTCTTCATTACAACACACATGACTTTCCTTTTCCTAATAATGTGATTAAGTTTTAAGATATTCCATGGTCTGAAACTTTGTCAAAACTTCTCACATACATTAAACATTAGACTTTGCATGCCGGATTCACTGTATAAACAAGGCTGCTGCCCACCTTCAGAGTAAAATTTCAGTACTCAGCTGCCAAACTTAATTAAAATCATGCTATGTTTTCTGTATCAGAGTTAAGTTTTTATCTTTTCACAGATGCTTCCTTGTGTTTTCTATTCATGAGTGAGTTCTTAAATGGCATAACATGCTCAGGAGACTTTGTAATCCAGAATTGATGCTTACTGAAAATACATTCTTTTGCTTACTCACAAAAAAAAGCTGCATAAGTCAGAATTCATGGACAAAATCAAGGTGTGTTGGTTTTTCTTTTTTTTGTCTATAGAACTCTGTCGAAATTGTTACTGGATAAAATATCAACATAAAGTGCTACCTTTCACTTCGCTATGGTAAAGTATACACAAATATATATTTTGTGCTATGATAAAATACCAAAATTTAAAATACCTCCATTTCCCTACATTGTGTAATTAAAGCAATTTTGATTTTATTATCTGACTGTTAAAAAAAAAAATGATTTTTTGAGTAACTGAGAGTTAGAGCTTTAGATTCTGAGACATTAATTTATGTTACCAACATATATTACATTTAAAATGATGACTTAGTGGTTGGTTGAACTAACTACAAGGTTACTTGTAAACCTTATGAAAAATTGCAATGCTTTGTTAGCATTTAATTTTTGTTCTCTTTTTTTGGTTTACAGTTACTTCAGTTACAGCGTTTCTCTACTTCCCTTCCCTAAAAATAATCCCAAACAACAGAACACAGTTGTAAGAATGATCTATTTAATATATAAACTCATTCCTAGAAATGGGTGAACCATACTAAGAGGTGCTGAAAAGAAAGTCATCCCAAGACTGATATTCTACCCACAACTTCAGTGTCAATAAACAAGTAAAACAAAGTTACTACAAGTATCCATTGATTCTGTACTTAATAATAAATGGATATATCATTGCACATTTTGCTCACAAATGAATAAATTTAGAAAAAACACAAATGTTAATTTAATAAACATAAAGAAATTAAACTGAGATAACATAGGAAACCTTAATGTAGATATTTCCAAAGTTTTGATTATATGACTTTGAAACCAAAATAAGGGTATTTTTCTGTAGTTCTTTTTAGCTACCTGAAAGTAAATTATTCATTTGTATTAGATCTCCATGAATGTTTAAGTAGAACCAGGTTTTTATACAACAAACAGGAGGGTTCATCTTGGGGAGATCTGAGTGCAGTTTTTACATTTACCTTAGACCCCCTAAGACACAGTGGGTGCTTCTTTATGTCTTTTTGCCTCTGAGGATGATTAAGTTCAATTATATTTGGGGTCTTTTTAACTGTCACTTACCTACATTCAGTCTTTGGTCTGGAGAGCATTTAATAAAACATGCAGCCCTCTTAAACTTAAAAACCCCACCCTTTTCCTATCAAAGCCTATTAAAAATTTTCTTCCAACCTTCAAAAACACCCTAGACTTGGGAGTTCATTAAAAATAAAAGCATGGAAATGCATCTTTTGAATATTTACACCACACTTATTTCAATAAATACTTGTGCTTTTTTAGTTGTATCCAAATAAGATGAAGTTATTAACACTATTACAGTCTAAAGGTTCAAGGTGCTCTACCAAGAACAGTAGCAACTATCATAGTTAGTCCTCACTTGTAAAATAACTGTATTAGCTCTACCAACTGCTCTACCTCTATATAGCCAATTTCGCTCCCCACTTTGACCCTATCAACAGTTTTGTATTTAAATTCACAGTTGCCCCCAGTTTTGCAGTCAGTAACATGGTGCCAAAACTGCTTTTTCATATAAGCTTTTTCCACGTTATTTTATTTCTTCATTTATGAAATACAGAATTTAATGGCCTAAATGCTAAATTAACGTGCAGCCTCCCTTTTCCTACACTTTGCCTATTTTGTACATGTTTAAAGCACTTAGATGAAGTGTGGAGAACTCAGAATGCAAATCTTTTGCTTCGGTTGCACCATATGGCCAGGGTTGGTGCTGAGCTGGCACAAGGTGCCCTGTATAAACAGAAGCCTTTGCAAGCATGAGTACAATTTTGTGGTAGCTCAGCCAAGCTAGTCCAATCCTTCTTCCCCTCTGTATAATAGCACATAGTTACAGCCTCCACCAAGAAAGCAGAGAACCTGAATTGCATGCCATGTGCAGCCCCAGGGGGATTATGCACTCCAGGAGAATACATCTCCATGAGAATATTATTTTAAGGCTGCTTTGGGTGGTTTTGGCCAGGCATTTTGCATCTCTTCAGAAGTTGTGTTGCCATTGTAGAAAGAGTTCAAGATTAAGAGAATAAGAGAAAGACAGAGAGAGAGCCCAGAGGATAGACTGTGACTTCATAGCCTAGTGACCAGGCATCTCTGCTGAGAAGGCAGCTCTGATTTAATCCTGCTCCTTGTTCTCTTTCAACATTTTATACTAAACAGTTACTAGTTTCATAAACAACCCTCCTCTTTTCCAGATGATTGTCCTAGCCTCCTGATAACAATGTTATGTCATTACTTCTTTGATAAAATCTTTATTTTTTTAAATAATGGATGATACTTAAATCCTTCAGTGTAGAAAAAGTCTACAGGAGATACAAAGAGCATCCTTTCTTCTTGCAAAGCAACAACTCTTAGGGAACTACCTGAGTCACTCTAAGGTATGTGTGCCTGTGAGGCCCCTTCAGACTGCAGAACAAAGTGAAGTCGTCCCACACTTCACAAGGGGTATTTGAGTGTGCACACACATGTACACTAATCAGGGAAAAATGGAAGGATCACATTCTTAGTATTTCTCTGGAATAAGACATGAAATCCCTCTTAGCTCTTTGATGGTACAGGAATAAGCATGTTAGGGACAATTTAGGCAATAGAGATGTTCAAAGACACATTTTCCTCCTCATAGGTTTTCTAATAGCGGCTTTGAGCTGGCTTATTCTGTGTTATTTATTTTGGGTCCTATTCTGAGGTGTCCAACATCCACAAATACTATTGAGAGACCAGGTCTGAGCTGAAGTTTCAGGGGTCTAAAAGTTAGCTGCACATGTAACTTTATTGGAGCTAGCCTAAACTTGACCATAAAAAATGTGCTTTTGTTTATCTAAATATAAATAATCAACCAAAATTTATGATTTCAGATTCATGTATTGTTTCAAGTTACTTTGTCAATATCACAAAGGGAACCTTACTAAGTGATATATTTTATGTCTTCTGAAATAAATTTTTTGGGGCAGGTTTGTTTCCCTCTTTCCTGTGTAAATTCTCACTGAAGTTCCATCATAAAAAAAGAGAGAGATAATCCTGGCAAAGTATCTGCATCCCTTATATGTCCATGTTTAAAGAAGTTTGACTAGGCAGGACTTACACCCTACAGGCATTCTCTTCCTAATAGAAGACATCTGTTGAATGTGTTACGGGAGCATGACTTCATAAGGCTAACAGGAGTTTTTCTTTATTTAGTATGAAAAAGAATGGCAGAAGCCCCTTTGCAATTCACAATGAAAAAATATATTTGGACTGTTTTCTTCAAATCCCTCACAGTATGTCATCTAATTTTCTTTGGGAAGTAATGGGTTTTCGCTGCCTTTTATTTAAATAAACTTTCATTTGGCTTTACACTTTTTAATGGGAGAAGAGACAAAATGCAGATGTGAGAACCATACTTTAACACCTCAAGATTTCTGCATCTGCAATTTGGTTATCTATGCTCCCAAAATATTCCAATCACTTCTGCTGTTCTGGGTTACATTGTAGAAATAGTAGGGTAACCCTGTATTGCCAGATGACTAGTGTCTTAGAAAACTCTTTCCCCACTCTCATATAATTGACTTTATTTTGGGTCACGCAGGGTGAAAAATCATCTTTGCAGTTTTATTTAACTACATTTAGAATGAAACAGGGATTCATTAAACCAGAGCCATCAGAGAAGGTAACAAGGAAATCCTGCACTGTAACTCATAACTCAGGGGCCAAGGGGAAGTGATGAGAAGTCTCTTAATACTGCTTTTCCTTCCCTCGCTATTGCACACCACAGGGGATGCGTGTCTACTGCATTCTTTGTGAGCTGGTGAAGCTGCAAAGTTCTGGAAAATCACTCCTTTGAAAACAATTTTCATCACAAAAAGGTCATCAGTTTGTTATTAAGGGCTTAGAGATATAGCTAAACTATACTGACTTTGTAAATAATCTAATCTGTTATATCTAATGAGAACTAATTTGAGCAATCTTAGCCCTTGTGGAAGAAATTTCTCAAATTATCTTACTAGCAATATGTACTTACCTAACTTAGAAAAAAAATGTTTCACAAGGCAACTTAAACATGTTCTGAAGTATGCAGATTCAAGTCAATCTCATAAAAAGGAATTTTGACATTAGGTTTAGAGACCCTCCTGCTTTCAGAAAACTCAGCATGGGTGGCGAAGGGAGAGAGCTGTATTACAGCCATATACACAGAATATTTGATGTTGTAGTTTCATTAGGACTGTTAGATTTAATGTCACTGTCTTGTAATTAATGGAAAGTCACTGGTATAAACTGTGGTGACTAGCTAGACCTACTCTGCTTTGAATATGGCAAGCTGCAAATATACATGAAAACAATGTTTGACCTCTTCCTTTGTTGGAAGAGGTTTCACTATACTGGTTTGAAACTGCCTACTCATAAAAATATTTGAATTTATTTTAACAATTTTACAACATTATATAATTCTTTGAGCCTTTATTGAATATTAAGTCAATTTAAGCTTATTTTGTATGGCACATGAAGATATGTGACTACTATTGCCATATCTCCTTCTGAAATATACTAGTATTTGCTCAAATTTTTCATTGGTTTTTATTGTTAAATGAAATATTCAGAGTAATCAATGAAAAACCTCAGTTGTCAAAGGTAGCAACAACTTCAGTTATGAATACTGGTTACAGAGAACTTGAAAGGCAGCATTTAAAAAGACAAAGGACAGCTTTTAAAATGTCTGCCTTGTTTTAACTTTCCAGAGTTTTCCTTCAGGCTATGTTTTGGAGACTGAATGTGAGAATGAGGTACAGGGTTTCATACCTTTGTGTGCAATATTGGATTAAAGTGTGGAAGCCAAGGCTATAAGTGTGCAAAACATAGAATAGAAGTCTAGGAGCTATGTGATTGTGGTGGGTTTGCCTTGGCTGGATGCCAAGTGCCCAACAAGCCGCTCTATCACTCCCCTCCTCAGCAGGATGGGAGGGGGGAGAAAATAAGATGGAAAAAACTCATGGATCAAAATAAAGGCAGTTTAATAAAAGCAAAAGCAAAGGCCATGTGCAGAAGCAAAGGAAAACAAAAGATTTATTCTCTGCTTTCCATCAGCAGGTGATATCCAGCCACTTCCCAGGAAGTAGAGCTCCAGTACATGTAGCAGTTGCTCTGGAAGACAAATTTTGTAATAACAAATGTCCCCCTCCTTGTCCTTTCTCTTAGCTTTTATTGCTGAGCAGACGTCATATGGTATGGACTATCCCTTTGGTCAGTTTGGGTCAGCGGTCCTGGCTGTAGCCCCTCCCAAGATCTTGCCCAGCCCCAGCCTGCCACGATGGGAGGAAATTTTGGCAAGACAACCTTGATGCTGTGCCAGCACTGCTCAGCAGCAGCCAAAACACTGGTGTGTTATTAACACCTTCCTAGCTACCAGTACAGAGCACAGCACTATGAGGGCTGCTGTGGGGAGAATTAACTCCATCCCAGCCAGACCAAATACACTGATAAAGAATGAACCTCATTATGAAAGTGCTGCCTCAAAATCCAGACCTAATCTGTGAAAACCCTGATTTTTAATAGACATGATCTCTGTCTTTAAAACTGAACTTTGTGTATCTTTAAACATATTTGGCAGTATAAATAGGATAAGGTTGTTTTGCTTAAGGATTCTAGTTTAAATCTGAAGAAAGATTCTTGTAACTTAAACTTTTTTTCAAAGGTATCCATTATAGTCCTCTTAGTTTTGAAAAGATGCTGTCTCTAATGACATCTGTTCTTTTCCACTATCTTTTTTTACTACCCAGCTTAAGAACACTTATACAGCTCATCCTTAGCAGTAGCCACAGAGAAGCAATTCAGAAATTCAGAGAACAAAAGAAGCTAGATCACAGTGTAAGAAGTTGCAACTGTTCAGTTTAGCACCACTTCATCATTGATGTATCTTCAAAGCAACAGCATCATGGATGAGACAAAGTTATAAAGTACGTCTGAATCATCAGAATGAGTGTTTTCTTTTAATGGGTGGTGTAGAGGCCAAGATATAATGGTCTTGAAAAGAAGACGTGCTGAACTTATGTAAGTAGGGGCAAATAATGAGATTTAATCAAGATTAAGGTTCATTAGTTTGCATTTCTCAAGACTGCTGATTGAACACTGTCTTCTGAGTAAAAGATCTCAATATTTTCTCTGGGTTAACACTTTGTTAAGATCACACACATTTGCCATTTATAAATTTGTTACAGTTTCCTTGATATCCTAGGCAAGATTCATCAGG
>JANZLP010000015.1:9422616-9433266 GCA_026930925.1 Chelictinia riocourii
GCACATTTCTATTCCTTTCTTCATCATTAAACGTGATAGCTCAGTGATAGGCAGCTATTCAATAAGATTAAGGTTTGTCAATCTTCTTGACAAAGATCACAGCCTTTAGATAAGAAGCCCAGCCAAAAGCACATTTCTATTCCTTTCTTCATCATTAAACGTGATAGCTCAGTGATAGGCAGCTATTCAATAAGATTAAGGTTTGCAGCAAAAAGGAAACTCACACAATGACCACAAACTTCCCTCCCCCCATTTCTTTATATAAACCTTTTTTGGTTCAGTTTACAGTAAGTGGTTATTCACAACAGTTTATCAGGTAGGATATCTTTTAAATCTAAATGAGTTTCCAGAGATTTTCATGAATGCATCTCCCTGGGTCTTATGCAGAATACGGGACTGGATGTAACTGGCCAGGACTCAAACTAAGCCTGACATTCTGATGATCTTCCTAAGTAGTAGACAATTGGCAAGTCTTAAAAAAACATTTCCTGGCCAGGGATAAGAAATCTATTCAAACTTCAGATAACTACCTCAGTCAATGGGTCTGAGTCACTGACACAACAAATATTTATTTATAAATGCAGAATAAGTAGAATCAAGGGCACCTTGCTGCCAAGTTACTAACAGCAGCAACTGTGAGGCAGTATAGATACACATAGTATAGGGACTCATTTGTCTAATTTTAGACATCTACGAAGTTGACTGGGGAGGGCAGACACATCTGGCCTGCTTTGGAGCTCTGTGTTTGATTAAGCTGAACTGTTCCACAGGAGAGTCTTCTCCAGTGATAGCTATAAGGAAGTCTAATATTAGTTCTAATGAGCTGTCATAACAGATGAATCTACCTCTGCAAATTAAAAGCTCCCTCCAAAAGGATCTTCCAGTCCATAGCTTAGTATTTTTAGTCTGATCTATGATGTGCACCAGCAGGTACACTCCTGTTAGCATTTCTTTATGAAAACATACAGTTTCCTAAGGTGAAGGCAATTCCCTTACAGTATAGTTATAGGTCACCTTCCCACACACTTCGGGAAGTTGAACTGACTACTTTTTCTCTTATTAAAAAAGTGTCTGCTTCAGTCAGAGCAGCCAATGCAATACAACTGTGCAGTGGCAACCACAGAGCTGGTTGAAAGAGGAAGCTCAAACAACTTCATTGCAAATTCCCTAAGGCCTAATGGTGCACATGTCAGCAATCATCTTGTTGCATCTATCCTAGAAGGCCAAATGCACTAGGGAACTTAGAGTCCCAGCCACATGGAAGCCAGCTGCTTAGTACAGGACAAATTTATCTCATTGTCATCTCTTCCAAATATACTATCTCCAAATGGTATTGGAGCATCAGTCAGTGCAAGCTGACCTCTCTGGAACCACATTAACTCTCATGAAGAGCTTTGTCATCTGAAGCCTCAGTGGACATAATTAGTAAATACAGTTGCTTGCTCTCCAGATCTAGAACTTGTTTTTTCCTCAAATTTTAACATGGCTTTCATTGCAATATTTTAAGTGCTGGATGTACTGCTACCAACTGAAGTTACAGCAAAAGGTGGGACACTCCACCCCATGGAGGAATTCACAGGCTGAGGGTAGATGATGGGCACTCAGTTACAAAGCAGTAGAGCACAGCTCTCAGCTACTGATTAACTCAAAATCAGAAGTCAAAATTGTCTATTTTGTCAAAGTTTATCTTTAAACAGAGGAGCTCTGTCTTCTCTTTGCACCTCAGTCATTTAAAGTGTAAGTGCAGGTACAAGGCCTTTGAGAAATACAGTATATAAGTATATAGTAGAGGGCAGATTTAATCTTCAGCAGTGTTTGCATTATGACTCCAAACTGCTGTGATACATTACATTTAATATGTTCCAAATAAGGTACTGTTGTGCCCATGCCTGAGAGAGGAGGAGTGGTGAATCTGGCATACCCTTGGCTTGCTCTAGCCTTGCAACGTCTTGTTTGCGATATGCAGCAGATGACACTATTTCAAAGACATGCTGGTTTCTGAATACATTCTAGCCTACATCCAAGAGCGCCGAGCTAGCTGCAAACAGTCACTGCTACTATATTGTGACATGGAGTCAAAGCATCTCTTCCTTACTTAGTTCACCAATAACAGTGAGGACCGCCAGTCAATTTAATTTGAGACTAAGATGAGCAGTCAGCCCACTGTTATTATAGGTACAGTTAAAAGTGGCTGGCACCAAAATTGCACAATGTCTAAGTCAGATCTAGTTTACTTCTACAGAGTCCTTTCAAATGGGTCTTAGAATGACTCATGGAAAGTAGAAAAGCCTGTTTTAATAACCAAACTAATAACCTAATAACCAAAAGGCCCATCCATTTCAGTGCTGTGACCTAGGTGCCATGTTTTGACACATCCAGCTCCTCACATCTCTGGAGTTACATGACACCAGCAAGCCTATGCAAATGCACACTGTCATCTTCAGAGCTAAAACCTGGGCTTGACCCAGGCCCACTGGAAGACATTCAAGAGTAATTAGAATTTCAAGAAAGGCCTCTTCTCACCACACTTTCCAGGTGAGTCACTCAGAGGACAAAGTCATTAGAACAGCTGAGCTGCTTGCAGGACCATTTCAATAGACCATATTTTATCTTAAATCCCTAGTTTGAACAACCATTGCTTTTTTAATAGGAGTGTGCCTCAGAAACTGCAAGAGATCAACACAACTGTCTCTAGAATACACCACCTCACATGACCTGGATTACATTATGCTTACTTTGCACCAAGGAACAGTGGAAAGAGAACAGTATGTGCACAGTGACAGTATTACTATCATTCCACAAACAGAAAACCTTCTGGGTTATGAAATACTTTTGCATGTTCCTTTCTCACATCCTGCCAAGTAGTACTTTAGGACATCATGAGATTTCTAAGATCAAGCTATACTCCTTTACTCCCCAGTAAGGAGCTCAATGAGCATGGGCTGGAAGTTGTTTTATGATCTTGTAAGAGCATTTATAGAAAAAAACATTCCCGGACCTCCAAAGAATTATAGAAAAAAAAAAATCCTGGTAGCCTAGAAATAGCCTACTGATATAAAGTAAATTAAAAGTCTGATTTTTAAAATTATTTTTATTTTTATTTTTTAACATAGTGATCCAGATGCAACACCCCTGCTCAGAAAGTCTCTAGAGCTCGGAGATCTATCAAGGAAGAATTGGTCTATACTTGCTCTGTTTCCTTATAATGCTCATTCCTTGAGCATTTCCTGTGTTGATCTATATTGAACAGTAGGCTTGTTGAAGCTAAAAGACCTCCCAGTGTCTGGGGAGGGGAAGCACCAAAATCATATTACAAATGAATTTAGGAGATAACCCATTAAAAAAAATTAATTAGCAAATCATAGGTTTAAAATGAGGAATCTGGAATAGTCACTAGAAGTATTCAGGTAGCTGCTGTATGCTCCAGCATGTAAATACAAGAAACTCATCTGCATAATACGTAGTGCTAACCCTGTGGCAGAAACAGGGTATTATACCAGCTGAATCTTTGGTCTGACCCAGTGCAGCAATTATTGTGTTCTTATGGAGCTGAATGTAGACTGTGTTTCATTGTTGATGTTCATCTGTCCCAAGCAGGACCTTTACATTTACAGAAGAAAGAGAATTCTTGTCTTTATGTCTTCAGGGATGTGTGTAACACTTAAAATACCGCCTGCTATTGTTCAGGAAGGAATTGAAGAAATTTGACCTATGTTGATTGCTGACTTGTGGGAGCTACCTGTGGTGGTGCAAGTCACACCAAGTAAAGCCCCAGTGACAAATGAGATTAAACACAGACCAGAATGAAGAAGAATTTACCCCAAATGTAGATGGAAGTACTGGATAGACCTGCTACCACTTACATGGCCGTTTGGGAAGTTTAGTCGCCAGTCCTACTCTTTTTCCTGTAATCTGGAGAGAGTTTGTGTGGATGCCAGCTCTTCCCTGTGCAAGTCTGTCCTGGTCAGCCATCCTTTGCCTGGCACAACTGCAGTGTCCAGCTTACACCTGAGACAGCCTGCAGCTGCTACAAGGGTGTTTCACCCATTATGAATCTATTATCTATTTGACCACCAGGTGGCATAAAAAACATGTAAAATATCAAAAAGGGGTTGCAGATATTATGATACAATTACCTCTTTTTTTAAAATACGGGTATTCAAATACTTTGTGATCCCAGCTATCAACTTTGAAGATTATTTGTATATTTTTAAAAAGTAGCTAATAGCTTTTAAGATTCTTTAGTTTGCAAAGTTACCGCATGAGGGAGGGCCCATATATGACACAAATTAATTAGCTTTGTTAATCACATTGTATCATATTCTTAATCATGCTTTTTTCATGTCAAAACCAAGTAACTTCAGAGATGGAAAAGAAGAGATTATGTTATACTGATTTGCATAGAAATGCAAGCAACCACTTTAAGAAGCAAGTCAAAAATCAACTCTTTCCATTGTTGAAAACTCATTTTATGAAACTTTTCGTAAGCGGTAGTGTAACTTCCACTGTAATGATAGAAATTTTTTCAGTGTTGTGAAATCAGTTCCTATGTTCCTACCATAGGAAAGTGTTAAGAAAATGGCATTTAGGCCCAACAGAAAGGCAAGGTAAACGCTGACAAATGTTATTAGTAAGAAAACAGAGGACCTGAGATGGCAGACACAAATTCTGAAATGAATATAGAGACTTTCCTACAATGAGATTCTTGACATAATTCCTTGTAGGTCTGTGGGTTTTTTCCGACCTTGCTTTCATGGGCTGGATGCAAGTATCACATACAAATTCCCACAATGACACATATATAGTAGGTACTACTCCATGTTACTCTTTTTGCAAATGTCTTTAGCTTTTGGTCTCTTTCCTGCTGCTTCCTTTTTTTCACTTCTTGATCCTCTCCACTGCATTGCTGGAGGTCCCCTAAGCTCCCATTTCATCATTTTGACTATAGTTTTAAATTAGGCCATGGAGAAGTCAGAACTTTTCTTTTTAATCTTTTCTTCTTCCTTTGGCTATATTCCTTACTTTCTCTCCCTTGCTCCTATTTTTTGAGCTTCCATTCTTTTCATGATCTTGTCCTGACACTCTGACTATTCCTTTAGTATCTTATTCAGTACCCTCTATTTTTTCATGTCTCTTTAATGTTGTTTTCCTTGAGTTTCTGTTCTAAGTATCTTTCTCTTTTATTTTCCAATATTAATTTTTTATTTATTTTAGAATCTTCTTTAATTTCTGATGCAAGTTGTTTAATCTATCCAACTTTTGTCTCAGCCTCATATTTCTGTACAACCAACAACTGAACTTCTCACCTTCCCCCATAACCCCCTCCTCACCATCTCTTCTCTGTCACCATTAAGAACTTGTGACAGATTAGTTTAATCCATCTATGATTCATGTCTGATACAGAGTTGAATTAATGTAAAAAAATGTATTATGAAAATTGCTTGCAGCTTTGTAAGCGGAACGAACTGTTTTGAGGTTGAGACCTTCAATCTAGACCAATAGCAGAGAAAAATATGATATATGGTTAATGGTTTACAATAGATAGCTCTTCCTAAGGTGAAGTTAATCCAAATGAAGACATAAAGACATCCTGAGTAATATATATTGTCTATATTCACTTTCAGGAAAATCCATTTGCAGACTTTTCTTATACAAGAATGAAAATAATTTTTCTAAACCAGGAAAGCATGGAGGTCTCCATGCATGGAGTTTCTGTGGGACTCAAAAGGGTTTAATGGGGCACCTCAGAAGCTAGTGGAGTGGCAAAGGTGCCTTACAGCAGTGGACTATAGCTCTGCTTTACTTGCTTCCAACAGAGCAGAGGACAGAATGGGACCTGCAAGGGAGACCTGGTCCTTTCTGTTGCTCTGCTCTAATGAAGTCCATGTGAAATCTTCTAACTCAGTTATGGACAAGCACAAGATTAAGCATTTTAAGTAGACCTTCTCTTCTGATATATTTCTCCAAGTAAGAGTTGTTTTACTCAGCTATTGGAGTTCTCTACTGGCAGGAAAATTTTAGGTAGACAGAAAATTGAAATGAGCTTTAGCCTCTAAGAAGAGGGGGTAAAAGAAGGGTGCCGGGGCTTGCCCTGGCTAGAACTACTGGTCAAAAGATCATAGAATCATAGAATGGTTTGGGTTGGAAGGGACTTTTAAACATCACCTAGTCCCACCCCCCCTGCCATGGGCAGGGACACCTTCCACCAGACCAGGTTGCTCAAAGCCCCATCCCACCTGGCCTTGAACACTTCCAGGGATGGGACATCCCTGGATCATAACAAGAAGTCCCAGTATAGGTGCAGGCCTACAGTGGATGCAGAGGAACTGGCTAGTTTACATCGATGAGAACAACATTTCAACAGCTCTAAGTCACACAGCACCACTGTTTTCCACGTTTCTCTTGAAAAAAAGGATATCAATGACATTTTTTTGTTCAACAATTTTATCAAACATAATCAATGGATTGTTCCTAGTATCAACTGAGTGAATTAATTAATATCTGGATTCAGAAACCCCTTAAAGTTCTAACCCATATTTTGTAAGAGACATCAGAGGTTAATAAAATGGTATATGACAAAATCCTTGTGCATGAAAGGCCTTCACCTTTTTTATGCTAAAAATTCTTCCCACTGAAACCTTCCAAAGCTCAGTTCCTTGCATTTAATCAAACAGCCCAAATAAATTTCCAATCTTGTATGGTCATCTATCATGACTAAGTGATTAAAGTTGTTTTTTCACTTTAAAATTCCTTTGTTATATTTCTTTGCTTCCTATGCAATTTCAAATACTTGATGCAATGCTTTAAAACAATTTGAGAAAGCATTCAAGCAGGAGCTATATTTTTTTCCATAAGCTAAGCTAACAAGACTATATTCATTTGTTATGCACAGAGTGCCTTCTCTTTGCATG
Source organism: Chelictinia riocourii (assembly GCA_026930925.1). NCBI lineage: Eukaryota > Metazoa > Chordata > Aves > Accipitriformes > Accipitridae > Chelictinia > Chelictinia riocourii. The sequence goes on from JANZLP010000015.1 coordinate 9,429,528, forward strand.
GCTTATCTGATGCCAATAGAGTTCAATGTCAGGCTTCTCACTTTCAGCTGGATTTTATGAGCAAAGTGAAGTCATTTGCTGTTAACAATTGTAAAGCACTGAGTACTCCTAGGACACTGTACAAATAATAATGTTGATTCATCAGGTGTCTGGAAACACACTCAGAAGTTATTCTTCTCTTTATTTGTTCGGTGATTTCCTGCTGCTAGATCTTTGGGATCAATAAAAGCAAATGCTTAGTCAGAGCTAAAGCATGAAAAAAATGACAATCATTTGTTTCATATTCTGTTGATGGAAAACTTCAGTGAGGAACTTGGACACACTAAAGGGACTGTCATCAGTTAAAAAAGATCTTGTAAGCCCTTAATACAATATGCAGTCAGATTTACATTACTCACTTACACATTTTAATCATGTCTTTATACGCCACAGCATAAACCAGGATGTATAAAAGTATTAAATCAGAAAATCAGTCCTTCAGATCTCACGGATGCATGTTCCCAGCATTAAAAATATAGAAGAAATGGGAATTGCAACTTGTAGCGTTGCAAGGAGTTTGCCATATCATATTACTGCGATGTTCGGGACAGGTCTCCTCAGCTGATGGCGACAGTATGATTACAAATGAGTTCATGCTGGAAGACTTAAGTCTAGCAGTATATCATGCAGATACCCTTCTCCCAGCTCTACATAAGCCAGCCCTGACATGAGGAGTTGTGGAAGTTTGTCAGGGCAATGTTCACTCTAAATGGCATGAGCTCAAAGGCAGGTCTAAGTAGCCTCCCATCAGGCTTGCACCGATGCACCTGCATCACTTAGAAAGTCTGAACTACTACACAGTGCCTAGGCAGAAAGGAAGCATTGCTTGCTGCTGGCTCAGGCACCTCCAGTTCCCAGGGTATTCAAAGGCTCTAAACAGCTGCACCTCATATTTGCTTTCACCATCTTGCATTATGCCCAAATCTTCTACCTTGCTCTAACCTCAAACTTTTTGTTAGGGTCCCTACACTTTTACCATTCCTGTTTTGCATATCTACCATTTGCATAAATGAGCAGTTAAAAGCAGTTTGAAAGTAGTTTGGTCAGTTATGTTTTCTCCCTGGAGACAGGCCCCCTCTTCAGTTTTGTGTGTTGGCTTTTTTTTATCTGCCTGCGTGGTACATGTGGTGAAAGAAAGGCCAGAATTTATAAATAATTGTTTTCTCTTGGATCTTAACAGTGAAAAAAATGAGATATTTAAAGAGTTTTGAAGAGAATTGCTTCTTAATACTGATTTTTTATATCTATAAGACAATGTTCAGCACAAAAATTTTTAACCACATTTTACATTTTCTGTCCATCTTTAACAAGCCCACTCAATTGAGTAGTGAACTAGATGATATAATACAACTTTGATGTATTACAGCTTTGTTTAACAAATTAACACCTATCACCTGAGTAGCTATAACTTATTTTTTCCACTTCCAGGTTCCTCTGTGAGCAGCTCACACCTTCGGACAGCTTATGCTGCTGCCTGCACCTTATATCTGGAGGGAGCTGGGTGGGAATCCCTGCCAGGGGCTCAGTCTCAGGCACAGGAACTCTGGAGATGCGGTGTCTCTGCGGTCTTGAGCAGGTGCTAACACCCATAGAGCCACTGCATTCATAACAGAGGAATGGTGCTTGTGCAAGTGTAGTGAGGCTTAGGTTGTCTCTGTCATGGGATGGTTGCTTTGCAACAATGATCCCTTTGCAGAAAAAGATCTTCAAAAGCAGAAATAGTGACAACTTTGAGAACAGTGCCTGTTGTTAATGATGGATGAAAGAGAGATCAAAGGAGGGGCAATCAGAGATGGATCTTCATTAACCTCATAGAATAGGTAAGTAGGTAAATGGATGGATGGATGGATGGATGGATGGATGGATGGATAGATAGATAGATAGGTAGATAGATAGAATAAATAGGTAGGTAGAGGGATAGATAGATAGATAGATAGCATAGATAGGTAGCGTAGGTAGATAGAAATTTTTCAAACATACATTCTAAGAACAGAGCATTATTCTTAGGTAACACCGTGGGCCATGTTAAATTCAACTTCCTAGAAAACACAGCTGGGTTTTTGCCATAAGGCATATCTCAGGAGGTGACACGGGATGGTGTTCTTGGTGGGTTATCTCCCAGGAAAGACCTAGTCTCTCAGGCATATGGTGTGCGTCAGCCTCTCTGGTTTCATTCTACTGGGAGGAACATTTCTCTCCTGCAGTCAGTGCTCACCCCCTCCAGTCTTTGTAGGGCCACAGACACAGTCACTTTCCACCCTTCTTCACCTAAACCCACAACCCAAACCACATGTTCAATTTCTGGAGTAAAATTTTGTGCTTGCAATGCCCTGAGCTAGCAAAAGCTTAAAAACAAAAAAGCCAAAACAGGGTCTTCTGCACACCTCACCTCAGCAATGGAGTGTAAACACAACCACGGTGATGCCCACCAAGCAAAGGGTTGGAGTTTGGCTGTGATACAAGAATTTATTGCAACCTCTAGTCACAGAGGGCAGGCAGAAATTACACCATTACATTTAAGGCATTAAATCAGTGTGGAATAGGGTGATAGGAGCCATTTTTAAGAAGGTAAGAGCAGAGTGGCAGTCCTCACACAAAACCCGTTCCCTCAGGCATGTGGGAATGGGTGGCTCCTCCATCCCGGGGAAGCACTTGGACCATTCATGGATTTTGCTCCATCAGAGCAACCATCTGCCTGTACATGCGCTGAGGGGCATCCAGACCCCAGTGGTGGTCGAAGTGGTTCCAGTCGGCGAAGTGCTCGTGATGAATGAGGTTGGTGATGTGTGGGAGTAAGCGCTGGGTCTCCAGAGGTTAGCAGTAGAAATGCTGGGACAGCAATGAGACGGTGGTTATGGGTTTTAACAGTTTCAGGAATAAGCACAGTCTTCAGTCAGCGAAGCACCTTCTGCAGGCACTACAATGACTAAAGAAACCCAATAACTTAATTGCTCTTTATCATGCCTTCTGTCCTTATATGAGGACAGACAGAAAAAGAGAAATGTTATGAAAAAAGAAATAGAAACAGAATCATACACTGGTTTGGGTTGGAAGGGACCTTAAAGATCATCTCATTCCACCCCCCTTGCCATGGGCAGGGACACCTTCCACTTGGCCAGGTTTCTCAAAGCCCCATCCAGCCTGGCCTTGGACACTGCCAGGGATAGGGCATCCACAGCCTCTCGGGGAAACCTGTTCCACTGTCTCACCACCCTATTCATAAAAAATGTCTTCATTATGTTCAATCTGAATCTACTTTCTTTCAGTTTAAAACCATTATCCCTCATCCTATCACTACACTCCCTGATAAAGAGTCCCTCACCCCCTTTCCTGTAGGTCTCCTTTAAGTACTGGAAGGCCTCTACAAGGTCTCCCTGGAAAAAAGATAAAAGAGATTTCCTCCATCACATTTCTGGAGTGTCGTAGTGTTATTGAACTTATTAGTATTCTAGAGTAAAATCTTTAATGTATTATTGATTTCAGATTTAGTGCATATGTATGTATATGTGATGCACGTATACCTGTATGTATGTCTAGGTGTATTTTTCAAACACAGTTGTTTCTACTAGCAGGAACATTTTCAGGTCTTCAATCCACGACTATTGGACGATGACACAATGTTGTTGTTTTACGTGTCCATATCTGATTCCTGTAACATATACCAGGGGTTGTGATAGATGAGGGTGTCAGATCAGTGTTT
>JANZLP010000015.1:9589421-9599844 GCA_026930925.1 Chelictinia riocourii
TGAGACCCCTTCTGAAGCAGAGGGTTCCTACATTTTATTTATTCATTTGGAACATTCCTGACAGCCAGCCCAGGCTTTGATGCAGAGGAGAGGAGAAAGAAATAGGAAGTGATCATGTTATATTTCCCTTTTTCACAAGACTGTTTTGTTGAGCTGAGTTCACTGCCACTATGCCTGTTCACAGGCTCCCTAGGTAGCAGGGGGTGGGGAAGGAGGCGGCAGGAGGAAGATGAATGGAGAGGTTTTGTGCTGAAACTCCACAGAATAAGGAAAGTATTCATTTGTGTCAGGCACTGCCCATATCACATTTCACACTCTGTATACACTGCTTTTTATGAAGTTAATGCTAACATGCCTTAAAGTTGCCAGGCAATCCATCAGCAACTGAAGTCGTGCCAACAAGACAGAGACAGATGACACCTCAGCAGTGCCAAGCACTGGCACGCCCTCCCCATACCACCTCAGCCCTGGTTCGGAGGAACTGTTGCTCTAAGTCCATCCAGACCCGTGTTGTGGTTCAGTCCCGTCTGGTTCATCGTACGTGCCCTCAGCCTGCCAGAAGTGCTTTCCAAGTAACCAAGGAGTATGGATTGCTGTCTCTACACAATATGGGAACAGTTCACAAAACAGCTGATAGGAAAATTGCTTAATAACCAGGTTTAGTGCAGTGAACCACTACAGCAGATAGTCCTCTTAAAGAGCAAGCTCCAGTCTGGAAATCCTTGGAATACAACCAGAGACATCACCAACCCCTTAATCAGTCTTCTTTCCATACAATGCCCTGTTACTCTAGAAAATGCATTCCCTTCTCTGCCACCCTTGCAAGGGCATTTCTCCTGTAGGAACCTACCAAAGAAATGCCTCTCTGGTATCTAGTACTTTATATTCACCACAGACAGGAGTTACTGCCTGCAGGAGCCATTTATAGATAGGTGATGAACCGCTCTCTTTCACCTAATCCATATTGTCATTACTTGTTTTCCCTGTCATCATTAAAGGATTGTCACACAGTCACAAGCCACTTGTATGTGACATTCTACTTGGGAGCAAAAATTACCAGCCAGAAGCAGCTGTGAGCATAATGTGAAGATCAGGATATTCTGCAAATGAGGATAAATAAGCGGTTGTCTGGTAATTCCACCAGATAAAGATAAGCTGAACTAAATTAGAAAGAGGTCTGTATCTGCACTACAGTTTTCTCCTGTCTTTACCTGTTTTCACTGGAGCTGAATATATCTTCTCCTACCCTCCTTGTACTTTGTGCACTGAAAGCCTACACAAACCAAATTCATTAGGGAATAGCACAAAAGAAGTAGAAGCTCCTTCTGAATCACTCTGCAGCCAGTCTGGGTTCTGTCTCTTCTCTGAGTCTTCTCATTTTCCTCAGGAGAAAGAAGACAAGCTCTGGATTGTGGAAATGAAGCTCTGAAAGGGGATGGCACAGGCTTGGGTGTCCTCCTCTGCCCAAATACTTTGTCTGCCTGCAAAACTACAGAAATGTTAATAGAAGAGACAATGCCCATTTTCTCTATCAATAGTTTCACCTCTGTTTTCTGACAGAGCTAACTTCAGATTTTGCAAAGGCAGTAATCTCTGTATCATAACAATCAGTGCTGGTATGAAGTGCTCTCTGAATGCCTTTCTCCTATGCCAAAAGGCATGCTCCCAGCTGCATCACCAAGTGCTCTACCAGCTTCCAGCCCATCGCAACCACCGCTCGATCTCTCAGATGAACAACCGAGGGTGTTCTCACACATCTTATGACTGCAACTATGTTGGGTAAGGCAAATAGCAGCCATGACCTGTCCTCTGACACTAGTTGCTGCACAGCTTGGTTGGTCAGGCCCTGCACGATTGCTCCTTGCCCATTTTGAACAACAGAAGTTTCATTTGCGAAGATCCAGCGTTTAACTCTGACCCACTCTTGCAATCCACAGCTGGTTTTTTCCTACAGAATGGGCCTTGATTGCTCTTTCTCTCTAGCTGGAAAGAGCGCTTGGCGTTTCTAGCCTTTAACAAGGCTTAGGTCCGAGATGGTCTTTTCATTCAAAAGCCCCTAATGACAATCATCAAGGGCTTTCACTGTGACAATCACTTTCTAACACTGAAAATCCAACTTAAATATTCGGGATGTGGAAACATTTACCCAATTTGTCCTAGCTACTGAAGACCGCAGCTTGTCCAGTAGAAAGAAAATGCCCGTAATGGTCAGCGACCACCCTATCAGGGTCAGTGTTGCACTTGCGAAAGCTGGTGACAACACACCGGTTGAGTGGTGTGGGAAGTGGGTGGCTCTTCCCCCAGCCACCAGCACCAAGCCTTGCTGCTTCTGACTGGTCTTCCCCAATGATGCTGAGACCACCTCTCTGAGTTTACGGGGTAAAACAGAAGGGAATGAGAAGAGAAGCTCTCACTGTGTTAACAAACGAAGGAGAGAGTTCATGAGAAGGCTCTCCCACAGGTTTGCTGAGAGAAGCACAACACTGCTTTTTCACACTATAAGAAAATACAGCTTTTCATTAAAAAGGGATATCTGGGCAGTCTTACACTCATTCCCTACCCATCCTTCTGCTGTATGCCCATCTGAAGCCACATGGTGATTTAATCCAAGGATAGTCCTGAATATACCTGGGGAAATATGCAATTCTGTGTTCTCGTGACTCACTAGTCACAAAATACACCTTAAGGACCCAGTCTGGAGTCCTTATTTAAACAATATACATCTCACCACCTTTCTGCTTCAGATTTGGAAGCTTTATGTCCTAAAACCAAGTGTGCTTAGGGTGGGAGTGAATTATTCAGCAATCCACACCTGTTTCAGACACTGGTGGCTCAGGTGTGGCTCTTCACTGAGACAGCCCGGAGACTGCAAACAGGAGCTGTAGGTCAAGAAAATGAGACAATTCCTCATCCAAGCACAAGCTGAAGTTAAATGGCTATCTCGAGATCCATCGCAGCTATTGCATTGAACTCGGATGCAGTAGAGCCATGCTTTAGAGGTTTCCTGAACTGCAGCCTCATTTATATGAAAAACTCAGGAGTAAAAATGATAACCAGAAACACATAGCTTGTTTGCCAACAGTCCTATTTAAATAGAAATAAATTTAAAAGCAAAACCTCTTCCATATCCAACATTTGGATATTATTATTTTAGTATTCCAGATTCGGGAGAGCTCTTCAGAAAAAAAGTATATTTCAAAATTTCCCACCTGACATAAACTGCATATTTACTATTTTTTGTAATTTTCTTGGGATATGGAATTGAAAAACCTAGCCTAAAAATTTTGGAAGGATTTACACTGTGATTGGCAGTGCAGGAAACCCAGTATTTTCATGACTGATCTTGAAGTGGGAAAGCTGGGAGCTAACTCATTGAATTTTAACCCACATTTATTTCATCAGGTATGTCAAAATGGGGAGTTAATTTTTGTCTTGGCAATTGAGAAAGCGTGCCAGATAATCAGCAAATCAGATAGGTCTGACAGGGAGAAACTCTGTGCTCCTCATATCAAACCAGATCAGGCATTTCTGAAGCCCAAGAGGAACACAGGCTGAACACTTGGAAAGGAGGATTTGCTATTTGGAATTGACTTGTCAATGACGAGGAGTATGTTATTGTGAAAGAAAATCGATGTGGAGAGATGGCAGTGGAGCTGAACAGTAAACAGTTGGTAAATGAATGCCTGTCTCCTTTGTGGTCTGATCCCGAAACCTCTTTGATATTTTTTCCTAGGAAATCAGACTGTGTTTATTCTTAATTTGAATCATGGTTTCCTCAGGTGCCTATGGATTTCAGAAGCGTCCACTCACCTTCAAACAAAAAAACCTAACCTGAATGTAAACCTACCAACAACGCATGTTATAGACAGTCATCCGACTGGTGGATTCCTCACTAGGTTATAACAAATTTACGCTAAAGAATTTTTATTGTAATATTTTGCTATAAAGTGAGAAAAATTATGGTACTGTTGCCCTCTGTGTTCAACAGAAGCTTTTAAAAATAACCTGGTCTTTTGAGAAGATTAAAAACATTCTTGATTAAGGAAACTGCTAGCAGTTAAATTAACACAGAGACAAAAGTACAGTTTTAGGTATGAAAGAGGGCAGAGAGGGGGAAAAAAAAAAAACCCACAAGAAAAAAAACCCCTAAAACCAAACAAAACCCCCTATTTGCAAACTTCAGCAGAGAAAGCTGGTTAATATCATCCAATGACAAATTCGAACAGGTAGTCCAAGCCAGAAACCTCCCTTGGCCTGTTCTAGCAGCACTGCCTTGCCAAGCAGTAATTAAGAGTGCTGGTTATAATCTGCACAAATACCATCATCGCAGGCTCCCGCATGCCCTGAGTAACGGAGCGGTTCCCGAGGTGTTCAGCACGGCTCTGGGAGCTCACGCTGAAGCTTCATTGCACCTTGACAGACGCAAGCAACCTTGAGGTGTCCAGGGTGGCCTTTCATAAAACAGCTCAGAAACACAAACACATCCACGTAAAAGACTGAACTTGTCACCTTTCAATTTTTGAGATTACTTAGTACAAATGTCCTGATCCATGACTGAGAATCTTAGGTTTTAGCACAGTACATCATCCTTAATAATACTAACACAAGATGTCCTTTAGCTACCCATTCACCTTCTCCTACTCGTGAGGCAGCCCAGAACCTGATGCTGTTTTCTCCCAGATGATTAATTTAGGGCAAGAACCTACCTGTGTGAACTAGGACTCAAGTGGCATTCAGCTTTATACTGGAAAAGTCCTGTCAAGTTGCTGCCGAACTGTAGCGCGCTCTCAAGCAACCCAAGGTCCCTCAGCAGCGCAGAGGCACACTTCTGAGCCGTACTGGAGCTGCCACCACCCCTGGTGGGGCCAAGCAGCCAGAGTGCTCTCAGCAGAGTTAGCAGTGCCTAAGTTGCAAGGAAAGCGTGCTTTACAGGAAACACAGGAAATTCGGCAATCACTTTTACATTCATTAAATGGAGGAGAAGCCATTTCTGCATTGTTTTGTGAGAACTCTTGGGACCGGTAGCCTGGTATTGTATTGTTCTAGGCATCATATGAGCACAGAACAAAGATTTTCCTTGTCCCTGCAGGACTAATATAATGTATTCATCATCCTCATTTGGAAAGAATTGAGTTCATTCTCTGAATCTGTAAATAAAATATTTACAAATTAGGAAATATTTATATAGACAAAGATAACTTGATATTGGTTAGAAAAATAGGTCATCATCTTTGGAAACAAGGGACATAAATTTGAACAAATTGATGTTCTGGTACTTTTCTTCAGAAGTCAGTATCCTTTTAAAAGCCAATTTGTTAACAGTAGTTTTTGACATATAAAAAATAGTAACGTCATTTAAATTATGGTTATTAAAACAAAATACCTAGTGCCTTGGTGATCTTGGATGAGGTAAATTACTGGTATGTAATCCAGTAGAGAAAAAGATAATTAGAGTGGAGGAAGAAGCCAGAAGATATGGCAAACCTTATCTTGGTGTGACCTGTTAAGGTTATGAATGTTTTTTGCAAAACAGGTAGGAAACTTGGGGATGCTGCTACATCTGGATGGCCTGGGAACAGATGTGGCCCCACAGCTTTCATCCTCATGACTTTAGACAGCGGAGTAGCCCCTGTCCTTTTCATTGCAGACCTTGCCACCTGCATTTCTGTCACCTTAAGATGTGGGTGTTATAATGGGCTTTGCATGGTGCCAGGTCTGAGAGCGAACAGAGGAGAAGTGGAGCAGAATGCTCTATCTGCTTTGTGAGTTGTGCTGCAGACTGGGGCACTTCAACCAATTAACACTGCGCTAATTTTCAGAGTCAAATTAGGCTGTTGTTGCTTAGGTGTTCTGTGAGTTGATTAGTTCTATGATTTGGGGCTCGCTTCTGTGTCTATCTGGGTGGTTTAAAGCCTGGATCTGTTGTGTTTCTGACCAGGCTTTAAAATCATCTCTTGCAAGCTGGTAAGAAGAGTGCGCTGAGTGGTGTGTGGTTATACTAAACAGCTTGATTTTTGTAGCATTTGGCATATCCATTACCTAGGGGATATATAAGCCCAGAGACAGCCATACATTACAGCCATATATTTCAAATACTAAGAATTAACTGAAAAGTAGACTCACTTGTAAATTAATGGCAGATGAACAACAAAACAGTTTTTGGCTCTAGTAATGTGACCTGTTTCCCCTCGTGGGAGGAATGGGGGAATGAGATCAATGACCCATGAGAGATGGCTGCAATGCAGATCTAGCCACCTAAAGGCTGAGATACATAGAAATCTTATAACTGGCATTATACTCTAGATTACCTCTCAGATTGATAGTACCCACACAGCTTCACCTGTGTGGTACAGATCTATTGGAATTCTCTCGAGTCGAACATCCCAGATTTGACTTTTTTCCCCCTATCCATTACATGTGGTATAGAGTTTTGAGCATGTGGCTTCTCCATGCACCGCAAACCACATTACCAAGTAGGAGAGTATCAGTGTTTTCAACTTAAAATTGACTTAAATTAGAGCTTTTTGAGGCAATTTCTGTAAGAAGTTCTGTGTCTGATGTTGTGGCCTGCTGCAACATCATGTAGGGCTTGAAGGGAGTTTCTTATATGTCTCTCTTCTGTTCAGTAAGAGCAAGTCACCAACTGCAAAGCCATTTGATAGCTCTTCTTTAGAGAGAGACTCCTGAACCTTCACAGTATGCATTTTCGTTGCCAAATTTGTAAGATTGCTGAATAGAGCTTTACAATGAGCACTGGCTGCAACCTTAACTACAGGGCAGCTAATATTTCCATGTAATGATGAAGAAGTGTATTCTGTTTGTGTGATTCAAATAATAATGTTGAAATTGAGGGGAGACAGGAAGTGTTTCCATATCATTAAACAAAATTGAAAGGAGACAAAATGCTCTAAAAAGACCAACAGAGGAAAATAACAGCTTTTGTTATTTTTATTTACTCCTTCTGTTCTCTTCTACTTATACTTTCTCCCATTTTTCTCCTTTCTCATTTCTTCTGCCACCAACTTTCCCTATTTTTAATTAGTAGGTAGTGGCATGGATTTCAGAGATAATATTAAAAAGAAGTTATCAGGCTGGGTTTTATGCTGCATCAACTGAGAAACCTCAGGTGCTGTGGTTGCCAAATATGGTCTCAGGTGAAAGTTACTGCTGCAAAGGGCAGGTTTGTCTCAAGACTGCCTTATTCAGAAGCAGGATTTCTTTTGTATCAAATACATACAGAAGCATTTCCCATCTCCTGAGCCAGTAAGCATAGGAGTTGGGAAACAATGTCAAAGCACTTGTGCTGATCCTTATGTTTTTCTTTTAAGGCAGACTTCTTTCTCACATATTGCCCCTAAAGCTGGCAGTAGTGGTAATGTAGCTGTGAATTAGATGACAGAAGCAATGGCTCTTGGTTTTTTTTCCGATTACAGGTCCAGGCTATACTTGATTTCAAAGCCTCACTGTTTTTTCAACCTTCAAGGTTGAAAGTGATCAGAAAACTGTGTTCCACTAAGTAACAGAAATATGAGTAACCAAAACATACTCTGGTTTGCTCAATCATTAAATTCCAAACAGAATTTCCAAGTAGTGACCGACTGAATAGGGTTTCTGGATTAATTTATGCATGTTGATGGTGCTCCATTTGATAAGCCTTTTAGCCTCCTTTCTTAACAGCAACCTCTTTACAAAGGCCAGTAAAGCTTGCTCAGGAGAACATTTTTAAGCTTTAGAACAGAAAAATGTGCTTGATCTTTAAATATATGTCTATCCTCTGACTTTATGCTATAGGGAAAACCTTTCCATCCCTGTCCCTTTCTAGTGTGATACTAGCCATCCCGTATCCCTGTCCCAAGAAGTCTTCTATTCATTCTGGGCAAGTTAATTGGAGTTGAAGGCACAACTAAGTTACCTTCCTTAAAGGATGTAGGAAGGAAGATAAGGAATTGTAATAGCACTTCATTTCTTGGTCAAGTGAGAGAGGGAGAGAGAAAGATGTCTGAGGATGAGGATGGCTGAGGGTATGCGGCCTTATATTTTGACAGGTATGTGTGTATGTGAACAAAGGTTGCTTCATCTTGTACACCAATAGGTAAGCATATATTTATGTTCCCTTGCTTGGACTGTGCCCTCCAAACACCCTGAGTTTAGAACAAAAGCTTTTGCCACAACATGTCTACAGGACAGGGACTGTGCATGGGGTTAATACTTGTAGGCCTGTCAATAGCTATTCCAGTAGTCTTGGGCAAAAAAATATTCTGGTTCCTATTCTTTCCTCACATTGTTTCTCAGTGCTACCTTCTGCTTTTTGCTTTATTTTCCCAGTAGCACCCCCTTTTTGTTGCATTTATTGAAAACTCCACATAGAAACTCTAAGCAGCAGGATGACAGCAGATCAGCAGCCAAGCTGTAATTCAAGCTAACATATTTGCTCAACTGTTTTGTGCAGGACTTGTCTGTTGTCACCTCATTACACATATCCCCTTCGTCATGATAGCTCCTTCTGTTATAAAGTTTCTTCACTTTTTGGCTGACAGTTACTCTTGGATAACTTTTAAATCTTAACCTTATCAATCCTCATGGGCTGTTTCACAATGATTGTAAAAAGACATTGTCCGATATATTTGTTATTTGTCCTCCTTCTGTGTATGCACAGGCTGCATAATCATGGGTGTTTGAACAAAACCTGAAGTCCATTAACACTGCCATTAATTAAAGAAAATTAAACATTACTTGGTGGTTCTACACTGTGAATTCTTAACAGATACTTGTAAAAGGCTATTGGTATACACAGTGTTTCTGCTCTTTGCCTCTAGTTCTCTGATTACAGGTAATTCAAGATAGAGATGTTTCAGGGGGGTCATTTTGAGCTAATCTAGCTTTAGATTTCTGTACAAAGGGGTATTCCAACTCTACCCCCCAGTACTGGTCACATCTGCCTACCATTCTCTAATTCCTGGGTCAATCAGATTAAAGAGTTCATTCCCTGACAGCAGGCAGCCAAACAAAAAAAAATGTTAGCATCACACTTTGCTGACACCAATTTGAAAAAAAAAAAAAAAGAAAGAGTTTATGCTAGCAGGTTTCTCAAAATATCTGTTGCTGTATAATACATACTTTTGTGCATAGCAGCTTCTACAAATACATGCTAAACATATTTGTCAGAAAGTTCCAAAGGCTTTGCCAGAATCTTTTCTGTCTAAGCCAAAGGTCTTGTACTCAAGTCTGGGATCCTTATAAGAAAAGAAGATTCAAAGTCATAAAAATACCTTTTGCAAGAGAGATAATGACCACCAATCATGGGATCAGTGTTATCCAGGTTAACTTGGCTGTATAATAGACTAACCTGCCTTCCCTGCAGTTCAGACAGTTACTGCTGTCTGCTCTTCATTTCAGAATGGGATTACTCTTATTTGTCTCAGATTTTTGTATCTTAAGAAATGAGATGTTATTTTTATAAAAATAATTTAAAATAAAAGTAGGTTTTAGACTTATGCTGAGCTCATATGTTCTATTATTCTCGCAGCAGTTATGTATACTTCTGTCCTAAATGCAGATAATTATACTTATCTGGCTTGGTACAGAATTTTGAAATCCTTAGTTAAGAGGAATTTATCAAATATGCTTTTATTTCATAAAAGAAGATAAATAGCGAAGAGCCTAAAGAAAACTTTATCTTGTGGCTGTGCTTTCTCAAGGACTTCATTACCTTGCAAGAATATGCTGGAAGCCTTCTTCCTGGCTTGTTTTGACAGCAGAATTTACTAACTCCAGATTGCATATTAAGTTAGTAAAGACACCTTGCAACTAGCAGGCCTAGGAAAGAGGGATTATTGCATGGATACCTTGGGTAAAAAAGAACTTAGATTGAGGTTTATGTCTTCCAATATATAAATTACCAAAAAGGCAGACAAGGAGAAGGGAATATGATTCTGTCTAAAATAAGAGAGAAATGCTGTGAGATCTTGAATGTGAATGTGGTGGGATAGTGGTATTGGTACCAATACCTTTCAGATCATCATCTGACTTTGGCACTCCACAGGCTCCGCAAGCAGTGGCAGGCCACCTCATTGTCAGGACATCTCAGTCATACACTTTTATCCAAGTGTAGCATTTTCATGTTCTGGGACAACTTTGAGACCTGAGGCTTATTGCTGTGTAGGTTTTCTAAATATTGGTTGAGAACTTGTTAAATGCTTCCATGTCTGTTTCTGTGCTATGGGCTAAGCATATGTCCAACCAATGCTCAGGTCAAAACTTTATGACTGTCCATCCTGTGTATATAGAAACTACATTCCTGTTTGACTCTAGTATGAGCTTCAAAGCATGCCAGGTCAAGCAGGGTGCCACTGAAAAGCCGTGAATTCCATGGACACATTTGAGACCACGCAAAACACAATCTGCTACCTCCGTCGAAGACTCT
>JANZLP010000015.1:9884217-9899177 GCA_026930925.1 Chelictinia riocourii
GGTAGCCAAACCACACATTACATACAAAAAAAAAAAAACCCAACAAAAAAAAGAATAGCTTTTTAGCATACATCCTTTTATTACCAAAAAAAATAATATCTTGTCTTCCCCTATAAACTGTGTTTTGCTATATCCAGACCCCATAGTACTCACAGAAATGTACTACTCCTTAAATATTATTCCATTTTGGAAATGAAAAAATTCTACTAATCCAAAATACAATGTTTTGGAATAACATGCAATTTCTCTAAGATTTGTAAAACAAATCTTGAAAGGATTTATTCACATGTGAATTATTGGGAAGAGCAAATCTTTTGTTCCCTGAATTTTCTCAGGGATTTGTAAATTTAGCACTGAGACATTAAGACAGCACTGAATTTTGAATGGAAGTTTTACGTAAATTCTCCAGAAATGTAGTGTGAAACTCCACCCAGGGACAGTCTTTGTGGAACTGAGATCTAAAGACATGGCAACTGCATCAAACTACAGGCTGGAGAACTCAAAGGGTGGGTAGGAAGGTAGGGAAAAGTAAGGGTGCGTATTTGTGCTTTGCCAATGCTCGCCAACCAGTTAGTGCTGGTTTGCTTTTTAACTGGGCATGGGGCAATCATACTATGTCACTGTTCAAAAACAACACTCTTTCCTAGGGAACAACTGAAAAATGCTCTGTGCCACAAAAGCACTTCTATTACAGTCTTAAGTATAAGAAGGATATGGCAAAACATAGGCATTGTGTGTAGTAGTTTTAAAGTGTGTAGATAAGGGTACTGCTTAACATATTTGTTTTCAATTCTTGCTTGAAATTTTGATAGAACTAATCTGCATGCTTTTTGCAAGCTATGAGGTCTTAAATGCTGCCTGTTTCATCTTCACTATCTGTAAAATCTCATTTATTTTAAAAAGAAATTAAAATTAAAATTAAAACAGATAAATTATTGCTTTGCGGTTAGGCTTTTTGTCTATCAAGCGGCAGTAAAAGCACCTCAAGAAAATTTAAGATGTAATTTTGCCTAGAGTTTTTACTAATGTCAGAGGGAGTTTTACCAATAGAAATTAATATTTTTTCAAGCAATACAAACATAACTTCTTTTCCCCCTTTCCTCTGCACCTAAATATTTGTAAATATATATTCATAAAATATATACAGTCTTAATAGAATAAGTATACAGTCACAAGGCAGCATCTTTTACTTTATTTTCACACTCCCCTTTTTTTTTTAATACCTAGGATATAACTTTCTCAAAAAATTAATTGCAGAATTTTTTTGTAAGCAACAAGCTCTATGTATTTTTACCAGGAAAAAAGCTATTAAGAAGACAAAACCATTTTTGAAATATTGAATCTTAGAGATGCACAAATGCAAAAATCTGTAGATAGGAAATGCAGTGGTTATGCAGCTAGAGGCTGAACTGAGCAGTGAAGATACTCTCAGGAAATATAAAGAGGCTTTTAAAATTTCTGCATGTAAATGGATTTCCTATCACATTTTTCAACATTTAAAAAAAAATAAAAAGAGCATGATTCGGCACAAATTAAGTAGACCTATACAGAAGAGCTATTTTCTGTCCATAGAGGAGTACAGCAAGAAAACTGAATTGTAGAAAATCCTCTGTAATACCTGCTGATTTTGGCTTGGGTAGAGTTAATTTTCTTCAAAGTAGCTGATATGGGGCTGTGCTTTTGATTTGTGCTGGAAACAGTGATGATAATTCAGGGATGTTTTAGCTATTGCTGAACAGTGCTCACACAGAGCCCCTAAGGCCTTTTCTGCTCCTCAGCCCACCCCACCAGCGAGGAGGCTGGAGGGGCACAAGGATTTGTGGGGGACACAGCCGGGACAGCTGACCCCGACTGACCCAAGGGGTGTCCCAGACCATATGACGTCATGCTCAGCTTATAAAGCTGGGGGAAGAAGAAGAAAATGGGGGGGATGTTTGGAGTGATGGTGTTTTACCCTACCAAGTCCCTGTTAGGCGTGACGGAGCCCTGCCTTCCTGGAGATGGCTGAACACCTGCTGGCCCATGGGGAGTGGTGAATGAATTCCTGGTTTTGCTTTTCTTACATGCGTGGCTTATGCTTTGCATATTAAACTGTCTTTATCTTAACCCATGAGTTTTTTCACTTTTACTCTTTTGATTCTCTTCCCCCAGCACACCAGCAGGGGAGTGAGCGAGCAGCCGCATGTTACTTACTTGCCAGCTGGGGTTAAACCACAACACCTGCTCTGTGCTTGATTTCAAAAGGTTGACTGCATGAATTAGAAAAATCATACTTTCCCCGTGCCTCTAAAATAATTTTTCTGAGAAAGAAAGTCTTTCTCATAATGCCGATGACAGCAAGTGATTTGTTTTTTTTTTAAAGTATCTTGGCCAGTCAGAAATGGACTAATATTACAAATTAGATCATATATAAATCACACTTATTATTATCAGAGAATAACAGCTGTTAATGTATACCAACCAGAAAGGGGTTTGACCTCTTGCACTAAGGCTGAAATATTCTGTAAATCCTTGCCCTTCCCCAGACTCTCTTTATTCCTTTTCAATTTTCCAATGACAGTGTAAAAATGAAAAACAGCCTATTAATATTGTTCATCTTTTTCTGTCTCAGTACACTTACATAAATATACATTTTTCAAATCAGTGGTAGAGGTGGAAAAATGTTTGCTCATATTTTGAGGCATCTCAGCTCAAGTGTTCATCTAATGCTAGATTATTTGGAAACAACATTAGGTTGGCTTGTAAACTCCTCCAGTTTCAGAGTTTTTCCAGACATACTGCAACTGAGCCATGTTTCCAGCTGAAACTACAGAAATAGGATAAAGTCACTAGTAGCACTTATTTCAAAGCTCATATAAGCCAGCAAAGGAAGGAAAGGTCAAGAAAGTAAATACTGGAGACAAAATGTTTAGTTGATGCTGCCTCTTTCACTTAGGAATTTCTCACCCTAATGACATGTCAGCATGCTAGCATTTTTTTGCTTTTTACTAAGTTCATTTAGGTTTTCTTCTGTCTTCAGTGACCACTAGTTATAAGCAGGAAAACCCATCTCATCATAGAATGAATGCTCATAAATTGTAAAGCATAAGACTTAAGATGTGCCCTACTGAGTTCTTGGGTCCAAATCTATTGTGTCCAAATGATCTCTGGAAAAACTGCATATCCTAAACTTCCATATTAACAGCTAAGGTTTCTGGCATACTGCAGGCAGCACCTTTCAGAACAAATTTTTGCAACAAAATACTACTTACAGAGTCAACAGGTGATACACAGAAGATTCATAGGTGAGATCTGTCCAGAAGGAAGTATTTTTTTTGCTCAACTTGAGAAGAAAAAATGTCCAGTTTTGCAGCCTTTTACCAATGACACTCAGAGATAAGTCGCCTTTGGTGTGATGGTTCTTCTGAATCCTTTCCTGAATTGTGACTAGTTTTCTAGAGCTGCAGAGATCACACCAAGCTACACACAAATCTACTGGAATACAAGACAGGACTCACATTATCTTCCACAGATCCTAACAGCCATATTCTTACTTATTTACATGGCATGGTCATTAATCCTCCCACCGATCTTACTGGAGTCTGATTTTGGCCCTTGGG
This sequence comes from Chelictinia riocourii, assembly GCA_026930925.1. Lineage (NCBI taxonomy): Eukaryota > Metazoa > Chordata > Aves > Accipitriformes > Accipitridae > Chelictinia > Chelictinia riocourii. The sequence continues at coordinate 9,887,817 of JANZLP010000015.1, forward strand.
TTTAAACTGTATGAGGACGTGTGTGAGATATTTACTTTATTTCAAATGAATTAAGAAGTAAGAAAACTCCAATAATCTTGGTGCAGCATTTTTAACTGCACTGCAGAAAGGCCAGAGCTTTGTGTCCTTGGGAGCCGCCTTCAGGAAATGTTACAGCACCATGCAAAAGTATCACTAAGTGAAGAAGATGCATCGAGGATGTGCTCTCCCTTGGAAGCTTAGCCGTCTTCTCTACAATCACCTTTGCCAAGCTAAATTCCACCTCATTGCTGGCAGAGAAATTAGAGGAGATTCTGAGCAAAAGGCAGAATGCCAGAAAGCATGAGTATGTCAGATGAACAAGGATTATTTGGCCTCAGAGGCAAACACGTTAGCAACTGCCATGATAGATATGCTATTCTGAGTTAAATGAGCTGGGATACTGGACTGCTGTGCTTTAATTTGAGAAACGCAGACAAGAGTCACCAGCAGAGCTTGTCCACTGGCACTTCTGTCTCCTCTCTTATCTCATCTAGTTGTGACAAATTAGAGAAAACCATTGGCAGGGACAGCTATAGAGTCATCCAGCTTTTTAACATGAGTCTGACATCATCTGCGTTCAAGTGGTTAACTTTAAATCATTTTTGGACTAAACAGGTATAAAACACACATTCAGACACTTTCATTCCATATCAAGAGTAAAGTATTTTGATTCTTTCAAAAACTTTCTTAAATGTTCTAAGATAAATTGAAGAAGCCTTTTTTTTAAAAAAAAAAAAAAAAAAAAAAAAAAAGTTAAAATGTCTACTTCTTCCAGGCACAGACTTACTGTGAGATTGAAAGATTATGAGGAGGGTGTATTAGTGTGACTTAGTCTCTATTTTAGCATTGCTGTTAACTGATAGTCATACAATGAGACTGCTTATGATACCATGCAGTTTGGGCATTAACATCAAGGCTACATTCAGTTCTACACACAAGGACTTCTGTTCCTAATGGAGAGAGGTGAGAAGACATGCTATTCCTGTCCCCCCACCTGCTATTCCCCCCACATTTTTAAAGATGGGCATTCACCCCATACTTTTTTCAGAAGTGAATACTCTACTCAGAATCCCTCCCTGCAGGAGCAGGTTCAGACTCTTTCCTCTTCAAAGCGAATGGCTCCCACACAGCAATTCCCAGTTTGTTCTGAATTCAGCAGGAGCTGTAAGAGCTCAGGGAGGCAGTAATACAGTTCAAAACTCAGCAGGAGTTTTGTACTCTCACAGAGTCAAATAGACTCTTCAAAATGCAGCCCTTCCTGGTTTCCAGCTCCTGCTGAGTGCTATGAAAGCCCACCTCTTGCTAAGCTGGAAGCCATTACCCCATCTTTTTGTTATCTCAAGCTTGGCTCGGAGGTATTTCAATACTTACCTTCACTTCAGCCACAGCACATTTCTTGTGGTTAGATTTCTCCAGATAAGAATAGGAACAAGGCTTGCAAACTATTGCATACATTGGTCTTTGCACTCGTATTTAACAGTAACTTTCTAAATTATGCATCTTTAAAGCCAGTAACAGATCCCAAAGTACGAAGCATAATGTAATTACTCTTAAAAATGAGAGAGAAAAAAATATATATTTTTTAAAAAAGGCAGAATTTTCCTTAATGTCCTTCTGTCATTCTCCAATTCACAGCAGAATTTGTCTTTTAGCGTTTATACATTCCATTCATAGTTTCAAAGAATTAGTATTATATGTTTTGGTGGTGAACCTACTATAATATTCTAATCTCAGCTAGAAATCCATTTAAGAGAAAAGAGTAAATCTCTCTTTTGAGAGAGAAGGGGATTTCAAAACTAATTTTATTATGCCACCACTGTTGGGAGAAATAGTATGGCACCACAGCAGCAGTTACTCCCACCTTTTTGTTAGCATGTGTCTAGCCTCAGAAGGAAATGTTCAGCTACTGACTTGAACAAAAAGGATGTCTTTTAATGTCATTTTGAAGTAATGAATAATAGGATGGAATCTCTTGCTCTAAAAGGCTCAGAGCTACTTAAAAAGGAGCAATAGAATCCCAATCTTCTCATGAACTGCATGTAAATTCAGAAGCAAATTCTCTCACATGAATAATCCATCTCCTGCTGACGTCACTTTGACAGGATCAGTAAAAGGTAGTTTCACGAAAGTGTATCATATGTAAAGTTCAATGAGATCAGAGACATTGAAATGCTAAGTGTGATTTGTAAATCAAATCCAGATGGTATGATGGCATGATATAAATGTTTTTTCTGCCCTGAAATTCTATCATGTCTTCTATAATCCACCTGGCATAAAGACAAGTGTTTGATAATTTAATTTGCTGCCATACATTTAAGATCAGATCAATCTCCAAGTTTTTCACACTGATCCATTTCATTGTTTCCAGAGCTCTGTGGAATTCCATTTCAACAGATGGCTCATGGTGAAACACTGGAAAAGATTGTCTATCCCATTCTTAAAAACCTCCAGAATCTCCAGAAATGCATCTATCAGAAATAGCACCACTGATACTGTGCTGAAACATAATTAGGATCCAGACCAAGCATTAGGTAACCTTCTGAGAGTCTTTCAGCTCTCCAATTCCCTTCTTCTATCTAAGGCTCTAAGGCAACTTCTTATACCTATAGTGACTGCTGTAACAGTCAGGACCTCCATATGTGATTTATAACAGCTGTGCAAAGCATTTTCTGCCAAGTAAAAGCAAGTCTTATTTATTGTGTGTATGAGACAGGGACATACAAGCACACTTTGTAGTGACAGAACTTTAACAAATTCAAGTTCACCGTTGAATTTTTTTTCTACCCCTTCAAAACCTCTTTCCCAAGATTTTTCCATTTCCAGGAGCTTCTCTACTTTCCTTTCTTCATTCAACAGAAGCTTATGTTTCCTAAGAACCATTTCCAGTACCTGGAAGTTAGAAAACCCCTTGTTTCTACTGGTCAGCAGTTTTCTTGCAAGTCCTTCAGCTTCAATGCCCAATCCATTCAAGTATTTGCTCAGTGGGATTCTACATTAGGAAGTGGTAAACTGGGACATTTTTCTTGCAAGATCATAGTAGCATCAGAAGAATGGAAAACTTGTTTCTCAGTAACTACCTAAAAAAGGTTTCCAGATTGTCTTAGTAAGAATATCCTCTTCCAAGAACAGAAGGAAGATTTGGTTTATGCCTTTATTACATGTCTTCTGCAGCAAACATGTAGGAAGATATCAAAAATTTCTATCTAATTTAGATAGATCTATCTCAAAAGTAACACTAAACTGGGCTAACAGACTTCACGATAAAATGACTTAATGTTACTCAGAGTTTTTCTTTCATAACATAGTAAGTTTAACAATAATTCTGGGAAATTCAAATCATACTGTCAATAAGAAACAACTGTTTTGTTATAAACTCCTTTTTATTATGAAATATTAAGGACAACAGCCATTGCTCTGTGATAAAAAGTCTCTTCTTTCATTAACAGACAGAGGATTAGCATATGTGATTCAAGTGAGACATTTGGATAGATCCCTGTGCATCTATAGGAAATAATTTCTTAAAGCCTTGATCCTGCAAATAGCCCAGCATAATTTTATTTCGGATATGTGAACATTTTCACAGATCATGGTGCAAGATCAAAAACTAAATGACTAACAGACAAAGATAAACTCATGTTTCATTGTAAAAACTAAAATGAATTATTAAAATACTTCTATATTAAAATATTTTTTGTCGAGGAAAATGAGGAGGAAGACCTAAATTTATGTCATTTTTTGTTTATTTAATATGAAATATAAAACATCAAGGTTCAGGGTTAAAATATACATAGAAATGTTTTCAGCTTATAAAGTATTCATAAAATAGCACACTCGCAATTAGATTACTTCATATTGAAGTATTTTAAGAAACTGTTTTTAATGAAAGATCATTCTCATTCCCAAGCTGTATTCTTGTGGTGGGGTAGTCCCCAGTTTCATACCTTAAACAGCCAGTGAGAAAGCTGTATTTTAAAATGTTGGTTTACATTAATGTTTATGGTGGGTCTTTAATTAAATATTTTTCTTTAATGTTATTTGAAAATTTGTACTACTATCTGGCCATGTTTCTGAAGAAGAGATAAAAGCATCACCATATAAAAAAGAAAATCAATTTGTATCTCACTGTGACTGTAACTTCACTACTGCCTGAAAAGCAATAAAATGTTTCTGATTTTTGTGAAAGAACTACAGACTAGCACAAAGCTGCTTAAAAGACTGAATTCAGTGTATGGCTTACTGAATTGACTTACTTATGTAAATCTTGCACTTTTTTTAATACTCAAAGTATCAATTCATAAAATTTAGTGGCTGCTATTAGCTCTTCCTAACACTGTAATCTCTTTCCTGAACATTTATATCTACCTCACCAGTGTAAAATCCACTTATCTACCAAAATATACAAGAACTTATGAATGTTGGTTAAGTGCAGTTTCTGGGCTACAGAGGTAATAGGAAAAAAAGCAATAAGGAAGGTGTTCCAAAGAGAGTAAAGACCTATTGATGCCCACAAACCTGTTTTGCTAGACATTGCAAGTATAGACTCAAAAATAATCCAGGTTCTTCCCATACATTAGCAAGGTAGGGGAAAAGGCTGTGTTATACTACCACAGAGCTGCACAATAATGTGTAAATTCAAAACCAGTGAAACTACTATGTATATACCCTTGTGCAACTGAGAAGAATAAGACCGGGCAATGAACAATAAGCAGTTTACCACAATCTGTTGATCAAAGACAGTGCAGCCACAAAAAATAATGTCACTGCAATTCACAAATTTCTGTCAAAATCTGACTCTAATATGCCCTGTTCGTTTGCGTTGTTATTCCACCATCACAAGTGTCTTCAAAAGGTTACTCTTTATCCTACTGTTCCTGCCTGGCCAGTGTCTGCCAGGTGTTAGCACTCAAGCACCAGCATCCCTCTGGACCCAAGTGTTGTTCAGAAGAGCATCATAACTTCTTAATAGAGTATTTGCCAGAACAGAAAGGAGATAATGTTGCCAATTATTTTGATCTTTTCCTTGGTGTTGAGCTGGTTTTCAGGAAAAAGTTGCAAAGTGAAGGAAGTGAAAAATTGTGTGCCAGCATCTAGGCAACTGTAGATGAGGTAGACATGTGGCTTCAGCTGACTTTACCTGGAGTTACAGGAGGTTATGGCTGAACCCTTTATCTACCTTCAGCTACACTCCCTACACTGGTTGGTATAAAATCTTCTCTGATTTCACTTTCATCACAATTTAAAGCTGCCTGAAATGGGGCATTTGGGTTTGGGGTTGTTTTTTCCCTCACATTGAACTAACCATTTCTTCTACCTTGCAAAGAAAAAAAAGAAAAAGCAGCAAAAAAATCCATTATTCTATCCCACTGAAAAGGAACAGTCAAAAATACGTTATCACCTCTGAGTGAAGGGTTACTACTTCCACTGAGGGTATATAATACATTTTTAGATGTAGTAGTTTGTAGGAGCCAAATGTTTGGGTAGGAATTCTGCTCCTAATCAGAAACTGCAGTCTAGAAATAAATTATTGCCAGCAACAAATGTAAATCAATGAAATAACAAAGAAGGAGTTGTGTTTCAGTGCTGTATATCTGAGTCAAAATGCTTCCCAGGCTAGCCCTGCCTCTGTATAGCACATGCACAAGCCCTTCCTCACAGCTGTACTTAAAAAGCTTTCTAGCCAACACTGGTTTATAACTTGTCCTAGTCCCCATTCAAGTACCTGTTCAACACTTATTACCACCTGCACACAGCCTGTCAGAGGCATTTTTGATTAAACTAAAGTGGAAAACTGAACTCATAAAAAAATGAGCAAAGGTCAATAAGATGTAAATAATCTCCCTTGAAAAGGTGTTTTTATGAAGATCATGTTGTCAGTATTCCTTAAGCTGTATCTCTCCCTTGTTTTTTGAAAATTCTGATACTGGCCTATTTAAAACATCTGGCACCTAGAAAAATGGAGGGGTAGCATCATTTCTGGTATGCCCTTCTAGGCACTAATGCTATGTCTTAGACTGTGATAAACTGCTTATTGTTCATTACAGGGTCTTACTATTCTCGGTTGCGCAGGATTATATATGAACTAGTTTCACTGATGTTGAATTTACAGAGGTGCAGGTGAGCAATGTAGATCTTAGCTTTCAAAAGCTTTTCCTTCCCTAAAATCTGTAAGCAAATTAGGAGCAGATATTTTGCTGTTTTCTGGAGATAATATCACACCCCTCATTTCTGCAGTTCCAGTCAAATACAAGCTTGAATAAATGTCAATAAAATTGGGACAAGTGCTATGTAGTTTCTAAGTAATGAATCTGGTTTGCACTAAAATAACTTAAGACTTGCTGAGGGTATAATTCAACTATTGTCTGTTCAGTATAATTTTCTGCTCTTACATGATTTGAAGGCTTTTCCCTCTTTAATATAAAGTATAATATTCTAGGCAATGAATTTTAAAATCCAAAAGCACTACCTGTTTTTTCAAATAAGTATAATAAACCAGCAATAATGACAAACTTAATTTCTTGGCAAAAACAAGTATTCTCATTCCCTGTAGCTGAAAGATATGTAACAGGGATTACAAAACTTCAGCATTTTTTCTGTCTGATTCTGGAAGTAATGGAGCATCTTTTACAGCTAGAACTATCTGCTGGCATGCCCTGTGATACGCAACACCATCCAACAGTAGAACATTGTCTAATGGCCTTATTGACAAATATACGTTCCAAAACTCTGTTGGCTACTAAGGAAAACATTGGCTGGGCTTTAGTTACATCAATACAGCGTATTGAATGTGCAAAATAAATCTTAAAGAATTGTCTTTTTAAGGACATGCTTGTACTGACACATACAAATGGAAATAATTACACATTTTAAGAATCATCCATCTCATGGGATTAGTGCACTGACCTCTAGATTCTGGAAAACTGAATGTAAATCAGTGGTAAAAATATTTTGTTTCCATATATTTGCTGCTTACTTCAACAAGCCACTCTTAGAATGTATTCCCAGAGCACTAACACTATTAATACAATTGACAATACTGCTTAGGGATTGCCTATACCTTTTGTTTGCAGATGGCTGCTGATGAGGCAGTCTCAAGCACACACTCACCCACTGCAGTGGGGGGTGGCAGGGCAGATGTGTATATAAGCAGTAGGCAAGAGCACAGCTCCCACAGTACAGCAACCAGAGGTACAGCTGGGATGAAACAGGACAGCTCGCTTGACTGCGGTGCTAGTGTAGATGGACACAAGATCTTCAGAAAGGACAGGATGGGAAAACAAGGATGGGGCAGTAGTTGCCCTCTATGTGAAGGAGCAGCTCAGACTTATGGATGTCTTGTATGGGACTAGCTGAGAGATAGCAAGTGGGTTAGACCAGAGGAGAGGGTGATGTCTTGGAGGGAGTGTATTACTGATCACCCAATCAGTAAGGGGAAGTGCACAAAGTCTTTTTTAAACAACTCAGCCTGGAGAAAAGAAGGCTTTGAGGGGGTCCTTATATAAGCCCCCCAGTACCTAGAGGGAGGTCATCAGGAAGATGGAGCCAGACTCTTCACAGAGCCTGCTGTGTGTGCTGGAAGGATGGGTGACAATGAGCACAAGTTGAAATGAGAGGTTCAGGCTGAACATAAGAAGAAACTTCTTCCCCATGAGGACAGTCCAGCAGCTGAGCAGGTGGCTTGAAGAAGCTGTGCAATCTCCATCTTGGAAGTCTGCAAGATCGCACTGGATAAGGCCCTACCCTCAGCAACCTGCTCTGATCTCATAACTGACTTAGCTTTGAATAGGAGGCTGGACTAGAAACCTCTTGAGGTCTTATTCACCCTGAGTTACACTGTGAACCTGTGGAACTGGCCTGTTTCTATAGCTCCATTTCACAATCATGAAACCCTTTGCAGTAATGCTTAATAAGAATATGACATAAATGATACTTGTTATACCCCTTCTGTATCATACTTGTCAACATAGGAGACTAGGTAACAGAAAACAGAGCAGCTCCAAAGGCACAAATACCACAGATTTTATTACCAGCCAGATCAGAAGAGTATTTTCAGGATACAGAAAAGAAATATGAAAGATATACAGTAGTCCAGAGCTCCAGGGTTTGCAGTGTTTACCCCAAATGAACTTCTGACAATGAGTGTGAAGTTCATACAGAACCCAGAGGTACACGGATTTTACAGGCCAATACGCTGCAATGAAAAAAGTCTTTGACCATTCATGCCAGCAGTACATGTAGCTTTTCAAGTCTGAATCAAAGGTCAGTGGTCTTAACTGAAGTGTTTGATATTCATGGCTGGTCTTAATTGGAGTCTTTAATTTTCATGGACAGATTAAATTCCAGCACTTTTACCAGTCTAAAGGGAAGCATAGGAGATGAGGTAACACAAGTTGTTTACTTAAACTTCCTAAAATGCAAAGTGTTTATAAATAGTGTCAGTTTTCCACTTAATTAAAAAGATTGCACAAGCACTTAAATATAGAAATAGAAAAAAAAATCATGATAGAATCCAGATCTGTTTGAAAGATTTCAGAAAAACACTGGAACACAGAGGAAAGCCAAGTTCATGTTTATGGATTTCAATTTGTAATACTTCAAAAAAGAAAAAATCAGTGTTAGGCACTTAGGACTATAATTTAAAAGTACATCTAAATAAAAGAATAAAGTAGAAGCTGTTAAACCATAAACCATAAAACTAGGCAAGAAAGGTAAAGAAGGAAAAGTATTCAAAGTGCTAGGAAAACACAGGGCCAAGATTATCTCTGTGAATAACAAAACTGACAATCTGTATTTTCACCAGGAACATTTTGTTATTTTTACTGTGATAGCAGGTACCACAAACCCTGACCCACTGTACTTCATGCTTTCCCTTACATTACAAGACTCTTGCTGTCCCAAAGAGTCTGAGAAAACGTGTGCACATAGCTGGAAGAGGTGCGAGTGGAGGAATGGGAAAGGGCAGCATAATAACAAGCTAATGCTGATTGTTACACATTGTCCCTAACACACTTAATCACTAGATGTGATTTCTAAGAATCAGACTGTGTTGTCTTTGCTTGCACACTAATTGCAAGATTTGACCCTAAATGGATTATTTGTTAAAGCCTGCTCCCCAAATGATAGAAAGCATAAGTAAACATGTAGGAAACATTGTAGTTGTTGATAATCCTATGGTATTTTTGCAAAGTACTCTGGAACACTCAGAAAAAGCTAGTCTGAGTGTTGTGTAGTGTTATGCCTTCCCATAAGGTACCAATGTGTTTACTGAAAGGCACTGAACTCTTTTATTGAACAGAAAGATCAAAACCTTTGGGGGGGATGTAGAAACTGCAAAACAAATCAAAGTCATTGCCTTTTATTTTTTCCAGTTTCTCCACATTTTTCTGCCTGCAAAGAAAATGCAACTCAGAAATACAAAAAGAATTCTGTTCCCATAGAGAGTTTCAAAAGAAAACTTGCTTTTAAAATGTAAATCAACCACTGTGTTAATATGAAGAGAAAAACAGGTGGAGGGAGGCAAACACACACACAAAAAAGGAGATGAAATAAAATAAAATAAAATATTTCTTATTATTAGCTAAGGTAGAATACAAAAGGATCAGTAGATATGCAAATATGCAGTATACAAATTTTCCAGCAGGCTCTGATCCTCAGATGAATAGAAAAATATGCCTGGTGTTTCTGAAAAGAGTGTGAATAAATCAGATGTCTCAAGTTATGTAAAAGTAATATGTGAATCTGGGAACCTGTCGATTGATACACAAATAATGTATGCAGTAAAACAATCTGTCTATTATTTATGGCTGCAATTGGGGATGGAAACAGGGAAGAAATGTTTATTCAGACCACAAGGCAAAGCGGTTCTGGGAAATGAACCTTTAAAGTACATATGGTTGTGATTTTCAGATATTACTGTAATAGGGCTAAAACTACCATTAATTTTAATGAGTATTGAATGTCTTAATGATCTTAGACTGCCTTTAAAATCTTATATATCTTTTTGCTGTCAAATCTGACTGTTCAAACCAAGACCACAGAGGTAACTTTAAGAGTTTGCAAGTATCCTCAATGAAATTGTGTTCCTCTTCTTCCCCATTTTTTTAAAGACATCAGTGAGATGAGGTGTTTCAAGGTTTGAGGATTTAGGGGAAGCTCTCCTATTTAACAGGATGAACAGGAATGTCACAAAGGCTGTGAGAATCTCTAAAAAGAACAAGTGAAGGCATGCTGCCTGTCGCAGTAAAAGAAAATTTGACAAATGGCTGATATCAGATAGCCAGCACGGATGTAGGTGCCTTCAAGTCCATGACCAGATCAAGCCTTGTTCTAACATTGCAAATGATTAAGAAAAAGATAGCTGAACACTCAGAGCATGCACAGAAAAGCTAAAAGTACTCTCAGTGCTCCATGGTCTAGAGCTGCAGTTCACATGAATTAGCACAACTCCACCGAATCCAACAGAGCTACTCCAGTTTACCCAGCAAAACAGCGTCATTATGAAAATGGGAATCAATAACCAGGAAGGCCATGGTATCCACAAGACCTACAAATAATGAAATAACATGTGCTTGTAGCACAAGACACATGGTTATAGAAAGCAGTCCACATGTTCTCTTAAGGAGCACTTGCACATCCCGTCTTTTGCCATCTAACACTTGTGCCAAAGGCCAGTCTCTCTCTGTGGTCAGCAGAGAGCAATGAGTTCCCCCAGAAGGCAATTCAGGTAACATAAGAGGTCTTCTGCCCTAAACCGAACTCGGGAGGTGCATCTTCCTTCTCTGTGTGGCTACACACAGATGTTACTGCAACCATCCTCCTGCCCTGGGTTCCCAAAGTTGTATTCTGTGACACTGTGCCTTTCCCCGTGGGAGCGCATGGATGTCAAAAAAAACAGTTGCCCAGCACAACCTCAAACTTCTAACCTTCTTACTTGTAGACAGAGAAAAAAATAAAACTCATTAATCATGTGCTGCAGAATGTCACTGTTATAGATGCTGTGGAGAGTTGGCACAGTGGCAGTAAAATATTCATATTTTCAGAAAACCAATTACAAGGTACAGTAAATCACTTAAACGTGTTATTGGTGATATTCAGAAAGCAGTAAGAATTTCTTCCTGTACACGTAATTACCTGAGGCAACCACTTCTTTTCAGGGTCAGTGAGGGGAAAATGATAGTTGATGGTGAAAAGAGGAACTTGTGTTTGCAGAGACACTTTCCAGCATAAAAAAGTCACCATTTTTCACCCTTGACTTCAACAGGACCTGAACGGACTCTTCACCTCAGTGATTAGCAGAAAAGGAACTCCAAAGATCCCCCATTCCCTACCCACTGATTTAAATCT
>JANZLP010000015.1:10077146-10087404 GCA_026930925.1 Chelictinia riocourii
CTAAAAAGTGGGCTTGATCCTGAACTCTTTACTTGAGTGATGCTACCAGTGAGGTCAGTAGAAATTTTGTTTAAATAAAAATGCAGATCCAGGTTTTTTTCAAACTATGAATTTATTTTTATACGCACCAGTATTATATAAATACATATGAAAGTATATATACATGCATGCATGCCTACAAATATATCTACTTATGGCTGAACAGAGGAGGAAAATTTTATCTTTCATATATTGAAATGAATCTGTTAAGTACCTGCTGCAATCATATAAATAACACATGTAATATTAAAACAGATTTTTGATAATCAGTCTGACCAAAGTACTTTAGAAATTTACTCCTATCTCTTATCTCGTTAAAAGAGTAATCTGAATTTATTTCTTACCTTTCAAGTTAGCAAACATTTTTACACTTAGTGTCTTGTGGCACTGTATTCTATGCAGACAAAAATATTCAGATTTTTTATCTTCAAGCTGCACATGTCCTTTTAATTCAGTTTCTTTCTGTGTTTTTTTTATTAAAGTGAGAAGGTTTTAATTTGTAAATAAACATTTGTCAATAATATGTTTCAGTGAATGAGTTTTCATTTTCCCAGAAAAAAAGTGGGAGTTGAAATTTGAAGCATTTGAATTGCTATAGTACAAAATTTCAAAAGAGAAGTTCTAAAAGGTGGAGTCTGTAAGTTCCCCTGTCTGAACAAGGTAAGACTTTGATGCTACAGAAAAATTTACCATTTTGCAAAATTGTCTTAATGCTTTTGATTGTTCTTTGACTTCTCTGGACAATGTTTTGCCACAATTTTTCACAAGAAAAACTCTCTACCATTCCTTATATCTCCACTTGATATTCCACGTTCTGTCACTTACTGTTCTGCCCAAGACATTCTGGCAATCGGTTGCTAGTTTGGAATCTGGAAGAGATGTGAAAGATAGTAAAGTTTTTACTGGGTTAGTGAAGATTGGTGACTGGTAAAGGAAGGAGAATAAAGTTAATCATCTCTTGCTGGGAAGGCAGGAAGACTTTAAGACTTGAGAAAAACTGGCAGATTGATTGTGTATTTTTCTAAACCGTCTCTTATTTCACCATCTGTCATTCTATTCAAGATAAAGGTGAGAAGTGGTAAAATAATGAAGAAGGATCTGGGTTTATGGGAAAAAAGTAATAAAGAAAGTCTGGTCTGCTTTCCTGAAGACGAGATCCTTTGGCCTGCTTAGGGCCAAATGGGATGATTCATCCCACGGGATGCAGTTTCTGGAGAGAAGAGGGGTCCAGGAGAGCTGGTTGCTTCTCAGGGATCGCCTTCTCCAAGCTCAAGAACGGTCCATTCTGACAAACAGAAGATCAAGCAAAGATGGCAGGAGGCCACTGGCAAAGGAGCTTCTCACTAAATGCAAACATAAAAAGGAAGTGAACAAAGGGTGGGAGTAGGGACAGGTGATCTGACAGGAGTTATAGAAACACTGAATATATAGGGACAGGGTTCGGAAAGCCAAAGCCCATTTGGAGTTGAATCAATAAGGGTTGTGAAGGGTAACAGGAAGGACTTCTGCAGCTACACAGAATCATAAATAGTTTGGGTTGGCAGGGTCCTTTCAAGGTCATCTAGTCCAACCTCCCCTGCAATTAGCAGGGACATACTCACCTAGATCAGGTTGCTCAAAGTCCTGTCCAACCTGACCTTGAATGCTTCCAGGGATAGGACATCTACCACCTCTCTGGGCAACCTGTTCCAGTGTTTCACCATCCTCATCGTAAAAAAGTTCTGCAGCAGCAGCAGCAAAAGGAAGACGAGGGAGAATGTGGGCCAGCTGCTGAATGGGGTGGGGAACCTGGTGATGCAGGACATGGCAAGAGCTAAGGTACTCTGTGCCATCTTCAAATTGGTCTTCCCTGGCAAGACCGGCCCTCAGGAATCCCAGGTCCCTGAGACAAGAGGGAAAGTCTGCAGCAAGGAGAACTCTACCCTTGGATGAGGAGGATTAGGTGAGGGGAAGGTTGAAACAAACTGGATATACACAACTAATACATTGGACCTGATGGGATGTACCCACTAGTTCCCATGAGGGAGCTGGCCAGTGTTATTATGGAGCCAATGTTTTTTCTTTGAGAGGTCAGGGCTAGTAGGGGAGGTTCTTGTGAGCTGGAAGAAAGTAAATGTTACCCCTGTCTCCAGGAAGGGCAAGCAGGTATATCTGGGGAACTACAGGACAGTCAAGTTCACATCCTTTCCTGGGAAGGTGATGGAGTGAAAAATCATGGAACCACTATGAAGCATATGATGGACAGGAAGGTGATTGGTAGGACTCAGCATTCATTTATGAAGGGTCTGCCCTTGGGTTGGTCTGGCCTTAGCAACCTCATAGCCATGAGTCTCTCAGTGAATGAGGGGTTAGGAGTGGGAGTTGTTTATCTTGGCTTTAAGAAGGCTTTGCACACTATCTCCCATCACATTGTCATACCCAAACTTACGGATATGGATCAGATAAGTGGATAGCGAGTTGGGATGAGAACTGGATGAACTGCTGGGCTCAGAGGGTTGTGATGAGTGGAAAGAAGTTGGACTGGAGGATGATCACTAGTGGTGTTTGCAGAGGTTGATACTGGAGCCAGTACTGTTTAACATCATTAATGACCTAGAGGGTGGGACAGAGTACACCCTCAGCAAGTTTGCAGATATAAAACATGGAGTAGTTGATACACCAGATGGCTGCACTGCCATTCAAGGGGCTGGAGAAATGGGAAAAGGGGAATCTCATGGAGTTCAAGAAAGGTAAATGTGAAGTCCTTCCACTTGAGGAGGAATAACCCCAGTACCAATACAGGGCAGGGGCTAACCAGCTGGGAAACAAATTTGCTGAAAATGACCTGAGGGTCCTGGTGGACAGCAAGTTGAATATGAGCCAGCAATGCACCCTCACAGCAAAGGCCTGTAAACGGCATTATTGGTTGCATTAGGAGCAGTGTTGCCAGCTGGTTGAGGGAGGTGATCCCTCCCCTCTATTCAGCACTGATGAGGCTGCATCTGGACTCCTATTCTGGGCTCCCCAGTACAAGAGACATGGACATAGTGGAGAGAGCCTAATGAAGGACCATGGAGATGCTGAAAGGAGTGGAGCATCTCTCGTATGAGGAGAGGCTGAGAGAGCAGGGACTCTTCAGCCTGGAGAAGACTTGGGGGGAGGGTGGGGTGTGTCTTATCAATGTGTATAAATACCCAATGAATCATAGAATATCTCAAGCTGGAAGGGACTCATAAGGATCACTGAGTCCAAATTCCTGCTTCTTGCAGGACTACCTAAAACTTAAATCATATGACTAAGAACATCGTCCAGATGCTCCTTGAACTCCTTGAACAGGCTTGGTACTGTGACCACTTCCCTGGAAAGCCTGTTCCAGTGCCTGACAACCCTCTCAGTGAAGAACCTTTTCCTAATGTCCAATCTGAACTTCCCCTGACACAACTTCCTTATATTTTCATGTGTCGTATCACTGATCAGAGAGTAAAGAAGACAGAGCCAGGCAGTGGCTCTGCAGTGGTGCTCACTGATGGGCAATGGGCACAAACTGGAACACAGGAAATTCTGTTTAAATGTAAGAAAAATTTTACTGTGATGTTGGTCAAACCTTGGAACAGGTCACAGAGATTGTGGAGTCTCCATCCTTGGAGATACTCAAAAGCTGTCTGGACGTGGTACTGTGCAGTCTGTTCTAGTTTATCGTGCTGTGAGTAGGCTGAACTAGGCAGTCTTCAGAGGACCCTTCCAGCCTTAACTCTACTGTCATTGCTGTGGTGAGGTAAGAGTTACGCATTATGTGTCTACCTAGATAACCACACTTTGAGCTCTGTCTAGATTTTTTTATTCCTTAACAAGCCCAACACCCTCTCCTGATTCCATCCTGGAGTGCCTTTTCTCTTGCCTGCTTTCTCAGCTGTTTTCCACATCCTTTTAACTTGTGCTACCCTGTGTCTGAGATATGTCTGAGCACTTTGCTGCTTGGAAAAGTGGGCAAAAATTGCTGTCTGTGAGCCACTTGATGTTAACTCCCACAGTCCTCCAGATGCTTGTCAAGATTTAAGAAATGCTGCTGAAGTACAAAGGGAACAGAAGCTATCTGGGAGAACTTCAGTAGTAGTGGATTCTTTCTTCACTCTGCTGAGAGGGAGTTAGTGCTGATTTTCTTCTGTTCTAAATCAAAAATGGCAGTACATGGTTTGATACAGTTAAAAATAAAGGTGTTTTAGGTTTTGCCTTTGTTTCTAACCATCCAAATCTAGTTTAATTGGAAATTGGAAATAAATTAAATTATTTTTCCCCAAGTGGAGTCTGGTTTGCCTATGACGGTAATTGGTAAGTGATCTCCCTCTCTTTATCTCAGCCCACAAGCTTTTCCATCCTGTTCTGACAAGGATGGGGAATGAGAGAGAAGCTGCGTGGGCATCTGGCAGCTGGCCAAGGTAAACCCGCCACACTTTGTAGTCAGAACACAGTTCCTACTTCTGTTATTTCTCACCTCTGCTCCCTGTATTTGTACTGCCTCCAGCTACTGTTCTTTCTGCCTTTTACCCCTTCTAAAGAATCGTAAGGACACTATCCTCTTCCCTTTCAAGTCCTTTCAAAAATACCTTCAATAAATTAAATAACTGTGGCTATTAGTAAGCATGTAACAAATAGTATCAGTAATAATAAAAACAAACACATGGAACGCTTTTATTAATTTCTAGACTTCTGTTCAATGCATTCAGTGTAGAAGATTCTGACCGCATATAGGCAATGAAAGTGAGACTGATTATTTGTAAGTTTGAATTTTGGAAAAAAAGATTAATCTTCTTACCTAGTTCGGAAGTTGAATCACTTATTCATTTAAATGGATCTCTTAGAAGTCCAGTGATACTTCAGTTAGTTGCAGTCTGCAAATATTCAGTAAAATCTTAGAGATCACAGTTATTTTTTTTCATTAGAAATTGGCAGATAAAACAAAACAGCCTCAATTAACCTAATTTACAATGTGATTGAAAAATACATTTCTATTTTAAGACAGAATTAAGACATTTAATATCACCAGCATACAAAAATCTGAAATCTTTAATCTGAACACTCAAAACACCTCCTTCAGCTTGTTTTCTATGCTCTGAAATCATGACCATTTGATTGAAATCATTAATAGTATCTGAAATGCAAAAGATTAAACCCTTACCTAAGCTTAGTAGTTCTCAGAGAATTTATAATTTTTCCACTCATTGTTAGATAATTTTGTGCCAGACTTAAAAACAAACAAACCAAGCCAGTTCTTTAAATACCTGTGTAGATATTGAAAAAGCAAGATCCTCAGCTACATTTCAAAGGAGTCTTAAAGCTACTAGAGCTAAGGGACTTCACAGCTTTACTCTGAGCAGGTGTTCAGTTTCTTTTGGGGTATCACCAGTGATGCTCAAGCCAAAAAGTGCCACATTTAAAGCCAAATCTCAAATCCTCAAAGCCGAGTGTCATCCAAACTAGTCTTTCATCAGTAAACATCAAAAAAAGAAGACTGAACGGGATAGAGATTCTTTCCCCTTCCCCCTCCCTAATACTTCATGTTTTGTTTTGATGTGGTTTGTTCACTTTATCACAGTGTTCTAAAAAGTACTAAAATCTATGATACCAAATACAGCATTTGTTGAGAATCAGAATTTTGTTAAGGACAGCTTCTATCTTTTTGAAGATTAATAGGAAGTTATTAATCTTTTAGCAAAGATGGGCTGTAAAATGCAAATGTATTTTACCTAGTTATATAGAGAATTGTGGAGAACAATATTGTGTTTAAAGATGGCATGGGAAACGTACAGTTTCAGCCACTTCGTTAAATATAGAACAAAGGAAGATTTGTACAGCAGTAGTTCTGCATATTCTAATGATTCCAGAAACAACATGGGATGAGCTGGACCCGGGAGACAAGGAGCTGAGAAACAACAACCAGGAGCCGAAGAAAGAACACAAACATTGAATCATACTGGGAGACATGCTCTGAGAGTTGATTGGGGAATGTGAGAAGCCTCCCCTTTCTGAATGATATATACATGGACAATTTAGAGAATAAAGTTGATTCCATTTGCAGCATCACGGGGTCCATGTCTCAGTCCTCACAGAGAATTATTTCAACAATTTCTACCCACTTCATACAAGTTTTTCCTTCATCTATTGCCTCTGCTTCATGTTCAGACAAACATTTTGCCAAAGAACCCTAACTAACTCAGAAAAGTTAAACCCTTCATTGACACCTATATATAGCAATTACCAATATGGATTTAAGGTCTCTAGCAAACAACCAAAATTCACAGATTTGAGGAAACAACATCACTCTATTAAAACCAGTCAGATTTCAGGAAGAGAAAGAAAAAACATTAAGGTTACAAACTACTGTACTGCAGGTCTAAATCTCAAATGATTTGAAACTCCATTGGAATATTATTGAAGGAAGTACTGCCAGTACCTTTGTTCAAAAGAAAGATTAATTTGAGAAGAACAGAAGGGAAGAAAGCTGAAACAGTCTTACTCAGTAGTATCTGAGTTTTCTTGGGAAGTCTCTTATTTAAATACTAAAAAGACCATATGGCTTCAAGATCTTACCAGAAAGGTTTCAGGCTAAATTTAACACAACACAGAAGACAAGCTGGCTAGTATTTTAGTCAGATCACATTAAAAATGTAAGAATAATGTCTAAAAAACCATATTGGAAGCCTGCAGGCAATTCTTCTTTACATACCTGTTGCCTCTTTATTCCACTCATTGAATGTGTTCCCTAAGAAAAAAAAAGTTGTGAGAATTCAGAGTTAACATGCAATTGCCTATTTCCTTAATCTGACATTCATATTACATAAAAATCAAGTTGGATTTGGGCTTCTATGCCGAAGTGTTAAATAGATAGTAAGATTAGTAGAAAAAAATTGAGAGTATTTGGAATCACTTAATTTTATGACAAATACTTCAGAAAATTATTCTGCTTGAGCTTTCTGAAGAGCATTCTAAATATAACTGGGTAACCCTTCCTGTTTTTTTTTTTTTTTAAAAGCAGTATTGCTGCCAGTTGTGGCTACTTGCTCCCTTCAGAAACAAATATCTTTTTTGTAAAAATTATTTTATCAAATTGGGGGGGGGGGTAGGGTTCTTAAAATAGATATAATGTAGAAATTTTTCAAGAAGTGATGTCTTTTCTCACTTCAAATGCTATACAAACTTTTAATAAGTGATACTTTGCAAATATTTGACTTTCAGACATGTTCCAAATTTACAAAGAAAAATCTGATAGATTGATCTATGAACAGGTTGCTTAAGACACAGGGTATTATCTGTAATGAAATTTAAAAAAAAAAGGGCTAAACGCTCATGCTTTACAATGACAGTGGAGTTACTGATAGACTTTAAAACATTCAGGGGTAGAATATAAGCCTATGTATCACATATAGTTGTGGTCACATATGTATGACTATGTGGTGGGTTGACCATGGCTGGACGCCAGGTGCCCACCAAAGGTGCACATTTGTAACCTAAGATTTGAAACTGAGGTTTTTACCAATACATTTCAGGTTTATTGCTACACACTCTCTTCACTCAGGTATCCTTTTGGCTTCAATAAGATTAATGGAATTAAACAACAGGACTGTCTTCCTAATACTTGAATTACATAGCTATGTGTGTAAATTGCAGATTTAATAAAAGTCTTCAGAAGGGGAGTGAAAAGCTCTAAGTTACATTTACTGTTTAATTTATTCTGGTCAAGAAGCTATCAGCCTAGCAAGTATTGTGCTATTACTAATAGACAAAGAAAGGGTTTGGTAATTGAAATAGCCTTTTACTACTGACAGCCCAAGCACTGTCATTCATATCTGCTACTAACCTGAAAAAATAACCCGGGTCTTCAGTCTATTTCTTTGTTCCCTTTTGTTCAGTTAGGTAGGGCATGCAAACCTGTATTACACTTGCTATAACATAGAGAGACAAGAGTTAGAAGATAAAGCTGACTTAAAGCCACAGTTGTAGTTTTCTACTCATCTGAATTGGTGCCTTCATTTGAAAACACAGTGAACAAATGCTGTATTTCATGTTTTTTGACTGAAGCAGTCTAACCTGCAGATAGTCTCAACCTTCAAGACTACCTTCAAGACTAGCTTAAGTGATATATGGGGGCAAATTGTAAGGAAAAGTACAGTGCTTGGTCTAATTCCACTTGTTTACTAAACAAACCTCAAAACCAAGGAAATGGATCAATAATTCCTCAGTTCTCCATCTACTGTAAAAACACAATCATTCACTGACTGCACTGGAAGCAGGATTTATGGTCATTTTTGCATCTTGCTCCAGTTTGAAGATGAGTTACTATGTAAACTACTGATTTCAAACTGAGTAGTAGCCATACTGTTCTTAAATGCATGTGAATTTTTATCAGCGTGGCTTAAATAATTTTGCACTAATCCTGCAAACAGTGGGAGGCTGAGCTTATCTGAGGGTCCACTTTCAAGCATGCAGAACTGCAGGACTGTGACCTACAGATGTAACCTATAATATGTCATGAAAAAAAGTCAAATGCTTGCTACTATTCTGTATCTTAAGGACCATCTAACCAGGAGCAAAAGCAGTCACCAGGACTGAGTTTTAGCTTGGACTGTCTTCATAGTTTCTCCCAAAAGTGGAATACAGGGTTTGCTAATCACTCACAAATCTAGAGTTCAGACTATTCTCAGTTTCAGTGTCTAGCTACTGCTGGACACTTACTGCCTGTTATCTTTGGATATAGAACAGCTGGGAATGTCCTAGAAGACTATGCAAAAATACTGAGTACTGCAGATCAACCTGTTCTTCCATATAAAACATTAAAATTGTGAAAACTATACTAATTGAAAAAATGTAAGGCCCTTTCACTCTTACAACTATAAATCTTGAAAACTAACCCCTTAGATTAGAAGCAAACAGGTTACAAAGCATATGTAGCTCCCCAATTATGTACCTCACAGGTTTTTTAAAAAAAAAAGACCAGAGAATGGTTTAATATTTTCTATAGGAAGATGAATGGTACTGAAATCTGTTAGCCCTTTCTTAAATCTTCCTGATTTTCATGATGCTGGATATGATGAATGGCTGAAAACTGGTGTAGCCCTAGTACCAAATCAATCCAGTTCCTTTTTGACCTCATCAAGATTTTCAAAAGGGACAAGTGACTTCACTTTAAGCGTGTGCTTTCTGAAAATGAGATCCTTCAGAGTATCAGGATTGCAAAATTCACTTGTCATCTCTGAACACCTTTGCATTAACTGCAGAGTTAAAAATAATCCTGCTTCTGCTCCCTTTGCAAATCCATTTTTGTAAGGTGCTTGAGAGTGTAAATCCAGAGGACTGCTGCCGTCTTCAGCTGCATCTACAACATACAATACAGAGCTGAATCTGAAAGACAACTATGTGGAGTTGAATTATGAAATCTATTTTACTTAACAATGTAGAGTTTTAATCAACAGTGAAAGATTTTTCCTGCTGAGTATTTTCAAGAAATGAAAAGCAATTGGTAATTTCTGATAGGGAGAGGGAAGCAGTTGAGTACAAAGTTGGGAGGGAATCGCTAAAAAAAATGCTGGTTTCTTACAACCAAGAAGCTGCAATGCATGCAGTTTTCAACTATTCTGAGGTCTTCTTTCCCTTTATATGCCCAGATTGTATTTAAAGAGATGGTTTAAAACAAAACAAAACCCAAATCCACTTATGTCACTTAAGCAAAAAACACTCTGGTAACATAATGTCAAATGTATGACCAGAATTAACCCTGTATATGACCATTAAGCACATGGCAGGAGATCATGGCTACCAGTCAGTTCAAGGTTTCTCCAGTTCCTGTTTCCAGTGGTGCAGGTCTTGAGTTGTGGAATGAAATTAAGAGACCTGAGGGCAAAAACTCAATGATACCCACGTGGAAAAGGGAGCTATTACTGTGCAAACAATAACAAATGAAATGCATCTACCCTCTCCTCAAGGCTGTATTTAAAATAACTGCACTGGTCCAATCCTACTTTAAAGCAAGTCATATGACATTGCTCAAGCTGATTTTGTTTTTTGTTAAAATGATAACTTAAAAAAATTGTAACAAAACCTGAGAGAAGGCTTCCCCACCTGGGCCTGTTCTAATACTAACTAGCAATCCATATACCCCAGGACAGGTGACTGCTATTTGGTCCTGTATTCAAAATACTGGGTATTCTGACACTTGAAATACCTTTATCAAAGACACTTCTTAGCT
>JANZLP010000015.1:10311565-10325755 GCA_026930925.1 Chelictinia riocourii
GATTTGTTTCCAAACAGCTTAAGTCAACTGTGGAAAGAGGGGTAAATCTTTACAGCTATTTTCCTTTAATATATTTGAATCTATATGTAAATGTGCAAACCTCAAGAATTTGAAAGAAGGTCTTTCATTGAAACAATTCCTATTAAATATACCCCTTTTCCCCCCTTCATCACTTTTCAGTGTTCTTTTCTATCCCAAGGAGGATACTCCATATCTGTTGTGGAAACAGTGCTGCAAAGGACAGCAAAGGGAAAACTGGACATCACTGAAGAAGGCAGATGAGGTAATTAGGTCTGGAATAAAAAATGCGTGTTTAGGGTATTACTCTAATGCTTCACCAGCTACTCTCCTCTCCCTCCCGAACTCAGGCAAGCCAGTGACGTCTATGCTTGCTTAATTATAAAGCTTCATTATTTCCTATGCCACAAAGTCTGCTTTTTGTTTTTATAAGGGCTTGGCGCAATCCTTTTTTGTAAATGCCAAGAACAATGCCAATTAGCCTGTGGGTAATGGTGATCAATTGTAGCAGAAAGAATTCAAGTCTGAAGTCATACAGCTGTTCGTGCACCTCCTGCTTTGCCTTGTGCAGATCTGTGCCGAGTTGTCCAATGCCTCCATCCTGATGAGCAATAATCTACCAAACTCCCTGTAACTGGGCAAAAGGAGAACATCCAATTATCCTGCAGAATCAGAGGTATGATATATGCATGTGTATATATAGCCCACATTTTGCAGCCTGCAGACACACAGAGTGTATATATATCATCAAGCTGTTTTCTACCCTTTTCGGTACTGGCTGGCATTTTCTTAATGGAAAGTTTAAAATGCACACTCTTCCAAGCAGGACAACCACAAAGCAGTTTATTTCTGCAGCAAGTATTTTTGGAAGTAGAGCCCTTCCCTTTCACATTCCTTATACTAATGTTCTTTAAACACCAGTTTAAACGCATATTGCCACTGGCTCCTTCTTTTAATTAAACTTCCAGCATTTCTAGACAATGTCCTACTCTTCCCTTACTGTGTGCCACACATTCTTGTATCAGACATTTGTACCCTTACTGGAACAGTCTGCCTGCTCCAGAATTATCTGGCAGTCCTGCATCAGTCTATTTATTCCATCACATGATTGTTTTAGTGTTGTTTGAAGCACTATTTTGGAGCCAGACATAATCATATTATACAGTTCCTCACCTTATTAACTGACAGAGAACTGTTCCCCATTAGACAATTGATCCTGGGCAGATGAAGCCATTAAAAACAGTACTAATTAGCTGAAGAGTGGAGACAGTAATACAGGCTGCATCACTTCCTTTCATGCTTAGGGAAGTTCATGTTCCAGACAAATAATAATTGATATGTAGTCTTGCTTAATTGTGGTTGTTAACAGCCAGTATTATAATGACAGGCTGACAATCTCTGTCTAGCCTATTGTATGTTTATTTCTGAATCCAAGAACCGCTGAATAACATTTTTGGTTTCACTCGAACTTCATAGAATATACTTTAAATGTCAGTGTAATGAGAGTTGGGCAGCTAACCTTAACTTATGAGTTATTCCTTACATGTCTCCAGGTGTCAGCTATTTGTCTTGGAAGACTGGGTGCCCATAATTACATAGAATTATGGCATGATACATTAGAATAAAATAAACAGATGGTTTGAATGGGAATCCAAAAAATACTGCATTATACCCATAAGCAGGAATGCTAGGCATCTAACTAAATTTCAGTGTATTAATTGTAGCCTATAGGGCAAGAAAATCATAGAGTTTTTAAAGAAAAGAATACTTTGATTTCCTCCTCCAAAAATGTGTTCTATTTTAAAAAATCTACATGAATATATGCGCATGTACATACATATGCATGTGTATGCATGTAATGCATTTATTACTGGAAGCTGTAGCTGTAGCAGTCTCTATGATTTAGTTTGAAAAAACATGTTCTTTGTTATCCTCTGTCTTCACTGATAATAATCCAAAATATTTCCTCCTGAGATAAAAATCCTAGATTCAAGGTGATTTTTTTTTCCTTCAGATACTCTGACCAAATGCTCAGCTGTCCTACAATTCAACAAGATAGAAAAAAATCACAGTAAAAGCAGAAAACTTAGTTACAGCAAAAGAATTAGCATCTGAAACAGTAAGCATTCAATGCCTTTAGTTGATTTGATAAAATTGCTTTTGATATTAAACAGAGTTTTAGCCATTTTAAAACTGGGTTGAACTTCAAAACCTTTTTTCTCCTTTTCCAGCTGTTTTCTTTAAAAGAAAATGAACCAAAAAAATAGAAACCCTACTCCAAGAAAATTAAATGCAATCAAAATAATATGTGAGAAAGATTAAAAGATGTCAGATACTGAAATGCTAAATGTTATAGCTCTGACAATAACTAGCTAGATATATTTGGTTTCTCACCATTTCCTTTGTCGTCCCTCTACTTACTGCTCTTCTGTTACCAAAACGTCCTGTATTTTTGGGTTTGGGGGGAGGAAGTTTGTGGTCTCAGAATAGTGTTCTGAGTGAGTCAATTTGGATTTTATTGCTGACTGTGAGATCTTGCATAGGTCACTGACAGCCAAATCCCCCTTGTTTTATTTATTTGGATAGTCAGTCCTATTAAAGCCCATAGATGAAATTCTGGCCACACTGAAGTCAGTGGCAAGACTCCAATTAACTTTAAGGGAATGAGGAATTTCTGTTAAGATTCTAGTCTTATCTATATATCTAAATAAGCAGGTAAGTGTAGTTCCCTCTTGCTCCTCAAGACAAAGTTCACCATTCACATTGCCAGTATTCAGACACAAGGAAAGTGACAACTTCATCACAGTCTACAGATTTCAAGGAAGGGAAGAGCTTGGACCCTCCTTAGCATCTTGGCATGTCCCAGGTTCTCATTCATACGGTCTTGATGGTTCAAGCACTTGCAGGGAGGGTGCAAACTTCCTATTATACAGACGCCAACAGATGCCTGGATTTTAGCTCTTCTACAGTAATGTGAGTTTCTTACCTCTTTAATTAATTCAGCATTTCTTTGAGAACCTCAACACTTTCATTTTTTTAACATCTCTATTATTACTTTTTCCTGCTCTTCCTCACATAACTACACCCTTTAATTCAGTGAGAGTTTTGTGTAAGTCAAAAAAGGCAAATCAGGCCCTTTAACTCAACAAAATCGCTGTGATTTTGCCTCAAGTGTACAAACCCTATTGAAGTCACTGGTGTGACTTTGCCTTCAGTAGATTTTGGATTAGGCTTATATGAACCTAAGATGCTATTGGCAGAAATAGCTCAGCAGTGAACAGGTGGAGAGAATATGTGGGGATGAAAACAATTAATGATACTCTCCTACAACACAGATGGTTGTGATTCATAGCACGGGATGCATCCAGGGTCCTTTTGCCTTTTAGTACTGCAGTCATTCTCACTAAAATGGGTGAACCCCAGAGAGCTGTACTAATTTCTTTTTCTTTTTTCGTTGGAGATGCCACATAGAAATATTTTGGAGATAAAATGAGAAGGGTGTGTGTACATACATATAGTCACATATATGTGGCCATAAGAATCAATTCTCTACTGATTGCACCCTTGAATATTTGTGTGTTTTGCACAACAGGCCAAAATATTCATGCTTAATACTATTAACCTTTTGCTGACTAAACCTTTGATGCAAATCCACTAATTGCTGTTTATTCTGCAGGGGAGAGAAGCCCTATTTGACCCACATACAGGGCTAGCTCAGCTTTGTGTTTGTTTCCCAGATACTCTGATTGCTCCTTCAAGTCAAGAGAACATTACTCCGTACTACTGAATCCCTGAGGAGGGTTCCCATTACGTTCAGGTCCTTTGACAGAACTCTGGGAGTGCAGCGCTACATGACGTGGTCCCACCATGCTTACTTCAAGAGGAACAGATACAGTGGTTTCCATTGGAAGCTAGTGGCCTATGGTTAAGGCAAGAGTAAAAAAGAGAAATTTCTTATATAAAGCTGGTTTGCTCCTAGCAATAAGAAAATTGAATAGCAAAGAGAAAAGGTCGTCACTATGACCAAAGGTCTATGCATGTATCTCAAACCTAGAATGTACATTCCCCTAGGAACATACTCCTCTTTTGAAAAAAGTCAAACTTACTTGCAAATTCCATAGCTGGAGGTCTGACATCATGAGATACCTCTAATATCCTGGACTTTACCTCTATCCTTCTTATGTCCTTGCGGGACTCTTCAAATTCTGCCGAAGGTTTCTGCTGTCCCAGTCCTCCAGCTTTCTTAGACATGTCTCAGCAGTCTGTTGACATCCCATACAGGTCAAGACAAAGTGTCAAACAAGTGATTTTTGCAATAAATCAAGCTTTTGGACAGGTTTAGGTATTCACTGTCTTTTCCACCTTGAGGTTATTTCTGACAATCTCACTAAGTGAATTAACAAATAGCACACTTTTATAGAGATATTTTCACATCACTCATGTAAGACTAGGAACTACGTAAACTATTACACAGTATCTGCAATCCATCCTGGGTACTACATTGTGGATATGATACAGGGGATACTCTAGCATGTTTTCTTTGCACACCCCAAATCCCAGTGAAAACAAAATGATTTAGGACAGAAAAGATGAAAAGAAAAATTTCTCATTTAAATGTTACTCCAGAAAATTTCAGCATGGAATAATCTAATCATATTCATTAATCAGATTCCAAAGAAAATCAGCTGTCTTCTAAAGTGAGAACAGAGAAAAATTAGGACAACATACATCTGTGACAAAAGTTAGACTTTTTTATTCGAGGAGAACTCAACTAAAAGCTCCCTCCATTCAGGCACCTGGGTTTCGTACAGAGTCTCCAAAATGCCTCGTTCTACAGATATCATTAAAAAAGAGAGGCTTGGTGAAACATTCCCTCAGCAAGAACTCAGTTTGCCTGCACAGGGCTTCTTTGTCAACACTATCGGTTTTGTATTCCCCCACTACAGCTTCATGGAAAAGGCTTTGTCAGGGAATCCCAGCTGGGCACAGCTCGGGGGGGGGGGGTCAGGGTGCTGCTCCTTGCCCAGTCCCAGCCCGTGGCCAGAGCCCTGAGCACGGGGAGCAGCCGGGGGGGACCCGGCTTAGGGGCTGTGGCTGCTCAGGTGCTTCCAGGGGCACCTAAAGGCTGCTGGGTGTGGGTCATTGACAACCCAACCGGCAGCTTATTTTCAGCACAAGGAGATGTCACCATCATGGAGTATTGTCCATCCAAAGACCTCTATTTAAAAAAAAAAAAAAAAAAAAAAAATCTATAATAGCAAAAAATCCAACTTGTAAGATATAATTGACCTGTGTGGGGTAGGGGAAAAGGGAGCAGGTCTCCAACCTCCAGCCCTGTGACACGAGCCAAAACCAGGCTGAAGAAATCACTCAGACCGACAGGCAAAGTTCCCTATTAGGAGAGTGCGTCTCTCTGCAGCACCTGACATGGTTTACTCTGAAACCAAAATACACCATTAGATGGGTCATTAATCTTATTCAGTGTGACTGTTCCTGTCCCTGAGCTTCCTGTATATCTGCTCCATTAGTGGGTTTCAAATCTTCTGGAGATAACTGCAGGGAGCAATGTACTGGTTTAGTGGAGCAATAATTTGATATATTATGAAGAATCCCACACTTTTGTGATGTACACTGGATGTAAGAGGAGACATCTGTTGTGGTTCTTTCCCCAACATGAAAATTTTAGAAGACATGTATTGTGTATCGCAGCTTGAAAGTGTATTTTTTAAAAGAATGAAGCTATTCTTTAACCTCCCTCTCCTTTTTATTATTTTTTTTTTAAGTTGCAAAAGCTTTTTTCATAAAGGCCTGGAGCCATTCTGAGATGACAAAGTGTTGGCTGGTACAAATTAAAAAAAAAATCAGTTTCACTCTGTATATATGTTTTTCTAGAAAGAAAAAAGATCCATTGCTAAGGAGTAATGAAAGATGAACCTAAAATGAATCAGCACCTTTCTACTGAAGATCCAGATGGGCTGGAAGATCTGTTTAACGTACCCAGCAATGAAAGTGCCCATTGTCTCTACACTCCAATATTGACATAATATCATTTCCTTTATTTTTTTGGGGTCCTGAAAATGCCAGCGTAAGAGTCAATGTTTAACACTGAGTTCATATAGGAATTCCCCATCTTGATCAGGCTCTGCTTCCTTCTCTTTCTCCAGATAAGTGCTGCTCAGATGCTGTTGACCTTATTGAAGAGCCCCAGGGAAGTGTTAGCCCCCATGTCAGTGTCATCATCCCTTCAACCAGTGTTCAGCACAGGAAAAGAGCCATACCACTTACTTAGACTTCTAAACATGAACTTCGTTTTAGACGTCCATTCATTTCACCCATGCCATCACCACATCTTTCCAGTCCCACCAGCACAGGTCCAGCTCCCGAGTGAATCAAGAGAGCCAGGCTGGCCGGTGGTTCAGAGCTGCCGGCAGAGCCTCGGCGCTGCATCTGCTGACCCGCGGGGCTGCTGGGTTTTTATGACAAGAACGTGCAGAAGCCCCAGATCGTTGTTCAGACAGGGAAGCTGGCCAGTTTATTAGGTAAGCGTGGTGTTCAGGCACAGCGCTGCAGGAAAACAGATGCGGCAGCTAAGCTAGACATCTGCCCTTGGCAATTCCTCCACTAGTAAGGGAATGGCACAAGGTGTCCCATCGCGAAGAGGAGCTCATGCTCCTTCTTCCTTCTCTTTCCAAATGGATGCTTAGAAATTTATTCTGTGGTCAACCATAATCCTATACCCTGGCCAAAACAGTGACCTTGGTCACTGCTGGTGCCAAAGAGCTGTACAGAATGATGACTTGCAGCGTAGCAGGGATGTTGTGAACATATGGTTCAGTGATTACGTGGACTCAGTATCAGTTAAAGTACTAAGATCTGATGGCAAATCCAGTCCTTTTAAAAGCAAAAGATGCTTCAGAGAAAAACTGAACTGAAAATTTATGCTTTGAATTTAACCAAAATGCCAAATAAACAGAAGAAAACGTTTTCTACACATTATTGTATTTGAAGTAAGAATAGGCTCAACAAACAAGTCAGTGAATCCAGGGGCAGCTTTTTGACAGGCAACAGCTGAGGACGGCAGAGCTCTGGTCTACCATATTATGTTCAGAGAAAGTTTCAAAATAAATAGGCTCAGCATCTTTTGCTTTAACAAAACTGTTAATTTGCTTTGCTGTAACCATGCTTCTGTTCACTTTTTTTTTCTTGAGCCACTAAAATGTACACTAGATATGAGGATAGTAAGTAAAAAATTCCCATGGGTATTCAAAACAGAATTTTGCCTTAACTGTGTCTGAGCCTTATTTTGCTATGTATAAATGTTTACTGAAAGTACATTTTAGGATCTCAAACCAGATTTGTTTAACCTCTACAAATGTTGTCTTTCAAAAAAAAGAATGGAATTAAAATCAATGCATTAGATTAGTGTTTGTAAACCAGAGCTTAAATTTTCTTCTCTTGAAACTGAATATTGGTAGAAAATATACATTAAATAAATTTTTAACTCTGCCATTTCAAACGTATTAAATTTTCTATGTAGCTTAAGTGAACCACCAGGCACACAAGGGAGCAAATTGTGACTATCCTCTATCCACTGCTAAAAGGAATATATACAGAAAATAATTTGTGAGCCGACAGACCATTCAAATTTTTTAAAACATTATACCAATTCGCAAAATTGAATACTTCTCATTACAGTTTGTTCTTAGTATTTACAAAAAGGAGCAAAAGCTAAATTAATCATTTGTGTGATTGTACTATTGGCTAATTTTCTGTTGTTCCTTGTGGAATAGGACTTTGAGTCCGAAGCCATGAATCAGTATCCATTTTATAAGTGAGGAGAATCAGTCCTTGCCCAGAGTGCTTGGAAGTCTAAGTTTCTGAGAGCTGATGTTACACAGGGACTGGACAGGGAGCTGGTGTTACTGGACTGGAAACAGGGGTTGAGAAGATAAGGAAACAATAAGAGAACAATTTCTATTGAAAGCGGGACTCTAGAAACAGGCATAACTGGAGGAGCTGCAGTGAGTCACATGTTAAGCCATATGCACACATTAACCCAAGGATGATTACAGCACTATCTTTTACAAGAGAATGTACTTTTTTATGCTAATACCCAGTCAAGCATGAAAAAAGAGTCATTTTTAGGGCACTAAGATGCAATTCCTTCAGTTGCAGCAACTGCAGATCTTGAAGAAGTATACAAGATTTTTAATCAGATGTGTTTTGTTTCAGTAAAGTGATTTTATTGTATCTATCCATAATTATCACACTTCTGTAACCTTTTAATTGTGACATGATGAATTCCTTAAAGGTATGGCCAAATGACTGGATCTGCCACACTTTTTAAGTGAAGATGGTATTCATTTGATCACTCTCACAGAAATTATTTCACTGATGCTTTTGCTCAGTTATCTGGAACAGAAATAACGTGAGCTTTGGAAGTCTGTCCTGGATGAGATTTGTGAATACTCATGCTTTTGTTGAGTGTCAGATTTCATTGTCATTTCATTTTCTCCTATGTAATGTAGATTCAGAGTGAGAATGCTTTCAATGTACTTTATATATGTCTTCTGAAAAATTTGCTTAAAAAAAAAAAGATATATAAAATATTTTGTCCTAAAGTAACAATAAGAATTTTAAAATAAGAGAAAACCAAAGTATTTTTAATTCAACTATTTTGGAATTTCAGAGAGTTTAAAAAGCACTTCTGTTTAGCACAAGTAGTTCTACGTGAAAAGACTATTGAAGAAGATTTTGCAGGCTGTCTTCGGAATTAAGGGGTTTAATTTTGTATGCCTCCTAGTACACTCTGTATGTGGGCTGACATATATTTCTTAGTACAACCATAACAACTCTAGTTTCTCTTATCATCATCTCCACATCCTACTTGGAGGGGCTTTTATGCTAAAAGTGGAATTTTCAAAAAAAGTTCATTCTTGACATAGCCAGTCCCATATTAAGGCTTTTACCAAACTCTATGTTTCAGTAAATACATTGGATGCATTAAGAAACCTTACTCCTGTCACTCCTGCATGATTTAATAGCTTGTACAAAGCCACTGTATAAAGTCTTAATGCAAGAATCTGTGTTCTAAACTGTCTGCTGTTGGTATAATTATTTTTTCCTTACCCTCACTGTATTTTAAATGCTGTTGTGCATTATTTTATTTCTAATGCATAATAAAAGAGCACATCATTTAGGTCCTTCCCTGTTTCAGGCATTAAAGTTCCTTGGAAAAGTCCTAGAAAATTCCATTTTTTTACAGATACTCACACTGACAGAAAGACTAAAAAAAAAGAAAAAGTATATGTAATATAAGATGGGAGTTTGACACAGAAATAAGAAGAAACAAATATCAGTGATATTTGGATTATATTAAAATTTTCTAAGTTCAAACTGGCAACCCTGGAGTCTTCTGTTAATATGATTGAAATTTTGACCAGTAACTGATTTCTAGGGAAACCTTGTACAATTAAATTCAATTATTATGTTAATCTTCAGTTTAATAGAGAATGACAAACAAATCGCATCACATACATTTAGCCCATTAGGATTCCACTCTCCTCATCTGTATACAATTCACTTTCTTAAGTCTTCATGAGATCATGTTTTTTGTTGAAAAGTCAGCTCCTTTAAGAGGGAAAAGTGCTCAGTTTGGGGTATTTCTAGTTGGTCCGAGATTTTTAGTCACTTAATTTTGATCAGCATATGGCTAAGCTTTGATTTTTATTTTTTTTTACATTAAATAACAACAGACAAACGTGAATAGTTCAAAAGAGCTTTGCTGTTTAATACATTTGGGGGTCATCACTAAATTAAACCTGCTAAATGCATGCATGTTGTTATTGGCTGGTATCTATATTCACTGGTGGTTAACTCTAAAAAAAAGGAGAAAGACCAGAACCAGATGATGATGGCTGTTTTATAATATATGAAGTAGGTACTGTTTTGCTGAACAAATAAAACTGTGTTCTCATCAATTACATTATTTTACATGCAAAAGGGATGACTTGTGTCTGGAAAACAATATTCCAAAAATATATTAATTAGATTAATAAAATAATGTTAATTTAATGTTTATGGAAATACTCCCTTGTCTTAGCAAAGTCAAAGTTTTATTAAGATTTTAGCATTTAGCATATTGATGGCATATTATTTCCACACAGAGGCATAGCACATATTTTAACTTAAAGTGAATAATATGAAGACAGTGTGGAATATGTATACTGTATGCATATGGATATGGTTCTTGCCCAAATGTTTTGCTGTCTGGTTATTTTTGTCACTTATTTTTAGAAAGTATGTGTTGAATTCTATACCATAAGTATCGTGAGAAATAGTGTTTGTGTTGCCATTTACATGTAATAAACCTTTACAGCCCATCTTAGAGCAAATGTATGTATACATCTATAGAGTATTTGACAGAGTAGCAGGCGAAATGTGTAGTTTAAGCAGTAAAGTGTAATGTTATTGTCTACTTTCCAATTGCTTTTTGGAAAATAAACAAGCAAAATCATGTACGGGCCGAATTTGTATTCATTTAGAATAAAAGGCCAATATTTATTTCTGTATTTTGGCAGATAAAAACCACGCTCAACAGAACATAGCTGAGTCTAAAATGAATTAATGTATTGCATATGAATGCTACAGTTAAAGCAAAAGTGAGGTTTTTCTTCACGCAAGACAATAATTAACCACAATGTAGACAGACATCAGCTAAATTTTTGAAACTGTAAGCTTGGTGAGGCATTAGGAACAACAGTGCTAGATTCATAGAAGTAAACTCCATTAAAAGGGATATACACTATGTAATTTTTCTGTGTTGCTCTTACATGAGCAACAACACTGAATCTCATTTGTTCCTTAGAAACTTTATTTGCCAAGGAAATAAAGTTGATCTTAGGAAAAGGACTATTGATTGAAAAGGTTGGTAACTGACTACCCTGATTCTTTAAAAATGGTATGAAATGGTATTTTTTTACTATGAATCTTTGTTGATGATCGCAAAATGTAACATCTCAACTGACAGGCATTATTAGTAGTCATGATTTTAAAGAATTTTACTGAAAAACATAAACAAGTGGAACCCCTATTTCTTGGACAGAATACAATCCCACATCAAGAGTAACATTAAATACAATGTTGGACGCCTATGACAGAACTTAGGCAAATTTAGGCCCTCCAGCTAAAGGATTTCAATAAGCTCATATTCTAGCAACCACAATAATCTACTGCATGTCCAGATTTAATTAGAAGCATTTGGACTGCACAGTCCCTGAAGCAACCAAACTCACTTAGGGCTTCAACCTACCTGGGAGACCCACACATCTGTGCTGAAATCAGAAGGCCTCTGATCTGGTGGGCATGCTCGCTTCCTTCTGGCTTCATACTGCAGCTCTGTGTGGCCAAGGGCGCCTACACATAGAAGGCAACTCAAGAAGAGGAGGGGTCCTCAAGAAGAGGAGGGGTCCTCTTTTTCTTTCTTGCCTCTCCTTCCTAAGCAGCCTGTGTCTGGGCTGCAATGGTGCCTATTACCCACCAAGCCTTTGTGCTTCCAACCATGTCACAGGCTGGTGACTACACATGAAATTGTCCCCCTTTCTCTTTGTTGCCCAGGCTCTGTCTCTCACTGTACAGATATTTGAGGTGTGTTTATGCCCTCCTCTGAGTGGAAAGAAGAAAGACCCTCTTGTAGTCCTTTCCTGTACATTCATTCTCCAGTTTTAGCATTTACTCACCTCTTGACTTGAGTATCTAACACCGATGAACCAAGTTTGAAGCCCTTCTTTTTAGGTTAGCAGATCTGTTCGCAAGTACACTCCCTCTTTCTAAGGGAAAGAGCCATCGTAACTGATGATCATAAAAGCTGGTTTTGAAATTAATTAGCCTGTCATTGAGCATATTTGTAAAGTCTCTTCTCATTGTTAGACAGAATCCTACATTGATTGGCCTTTCTTTTAGAGTACTGAAGCAACCTGTCCCTTGTCCTCTCCCTGTTGTAAAAACTGATGGAAGATAAGCATGAAAGAAGCTTTTTTGTTTCCTCCATTAAGAGATAATTAACTCAAGCCTTCAATGCTAATTACCTTCTGTGGATTCCAAGATGTGTGCATAGTCATGGAAGATATTAATTGACGTGGATAGCAACAACAAAGTACTAAGTTCCCCTAGCCTCACAGTATTAGTTAACTGTAAGATCATGCTGAGATGGAATTGTCAAGTTTTGCAGATGGAAGTGAGAGATAAACTACTACCCAGCTGATGTGACCTTGTTAGACGGCTGAAATCTTGCCCTAGGGTAAATGTAGGGACTTAATTTAACTGTGAAGGCTGCAGTAGAAGGATACACACTCTGCCGACACCTTCTGCTCCTATATGCAGGCCCTCTTTTCCCATCATTTAGCTTCCAGGACTTTCTTTTTCCTAACTCTGTGCCCTACCCAGCCTTCTTACTCCCGTCCAGGAATCTCACTCCCCTGCAGTTCATGTACAGACAAGAGTTCGGCTTTGTATCAGTGATTAAGAGACCAGCAGAAGGTGACATTCAGCAACCCAAGAAGACTTGAGGGGAGGGGGCTTAACTCACCGTATTTCCTAGACACTCATCACTCACCCAACAAATTTATTCATATACCACCTCTGCTCTGGGATCTGCCTGGGAATCTGATTTGTCCGTACAGGATTGTCATATGGCTGTTTGCGAAATCCGAAGTAGTAACCTAGGTAGACCAAGGGCAAGGAGATCCCAAACCACATGCAGAGCAAGGCCACCATGGTAGGGAAAGGCACCTGGAATCACACCAAGAGTCACAAAAGTGAGGCTGACAGCTCACCTGCCCTGGAGATTGAAGTCACCAGCCAGACCAACTCTCCAGTTAACCACCGCATCGACACCCACATTTAGAAAGATACTGCAAAACTAAGCAAATCCCCGACAGCCCAGTCACCCTCCTCCCATCCAGCAGGCTCCGGGATGAAGGTGGTACCTACCGCTCCAGAGGAGTGTTTCCCCCAGATGAAACAGTTCAGGACAAAGCAGATACCAAAGACGACACCCGGATACAGGGTAGCTGTCTGCAAGAGCAACCGCACGTTAAGAGAAAACACGTGACTAATCAGCCAGATGTTTCTCTTTAATGAGTCCATTGCTGGGACAAGGCACATGTGGAGGAAGCATCCCTTTTGTTGCAGCACTAATCACAGCGGATGGGCTGTGGGGAGGATCTCAGACAATCCCCTTGCTTTACTATAGTATGTGCTCTGGTATTTGCCCTTTCACGGAAAGCTACGAGGACTCAATCCACACCAAATCTCTGCCGTACAGCCAGGCTGTGTTCAGCTACCCACAAATACGCATGGAGCTTATCCACATATCTTGCCATCAGCAAACCTGAACAAACAGCACAGAACGCCACAAGACTCACACAAAAGGCTCCCTTCTTCCATCGATGTCCTTTCAGAGTCCGGTATAAGCGGCCAGCAAAGAATCCACCAAAAACCCTGAACAGAAACAAGCCAAGACAAAGAAAATTAGCTTTCATTGGGAGAGGAGGGGCGGGCAGGACAGCACTGCTGTGGGAAGCAGCGGAGACACCTACCCCATGAACATGAAGAGGAAGCAGGCGGTAGTCATCAACGCACCCCGGCTAGAAGGCGACAGCATTCCCAGCATTGCAACAACTATGGAGGGGAAAAAAAGGAAGAAGAACAGCAGCTCTGATGTACGTGTGCTAGCCAGCATCTGAAGAACACGGGCCCGTCCCATATGCAGACCACAGCTGCCTGGAATCTCTGCCTTCTGCACAGACCTCGTTTCCTCCAAAGCATAACGCATACACAGCCTCCGGCACTGGCCACGGAGGGGAAGCCAAAGCTTTGATCTCAAGCTACAGACCATGCTTTAGCCTCAATTTCCCCGGAGATTTGAGCAGGTGCAGCTCAGAAGGCAAGGCACGTGTGCAAATGTCTCTCGGCCCACTATCACCCAGGGCTCATATCTTGATAACAGGAAATATAAACACAAAAAGATGCCTTCAGCTGGGAAATGCTATCTAGAAACTCCAAAATGCTGAGCACAGGCCTATCGGCTTGATCAGCCCCGCAACAGGAAGAAGCATTTCAATAAAATCTCAGCCATGGTCCAAGATCCTCAGAACTTTTTATTACTCCAGT
>JANZLP010000015.1:10574623-10585371 GCA_026930925.1 Chelictinia riocourii
TAAAAAAAAAAAAAAAAAAAAAAAAAAAAAAGACAGGCTGATATTCCACCTGGAATTTGTATATCTGTAAAGACAGCGCCTTTCTTCAGGGGTCCAGTGTCCCTTCTCTACCCAGTCTTGCTTATCTGTGTGCCAGGCCACTGCTGTGATAAGCACTGTGCCGATTTTGAAGAAAAACAGCCACCATGTGCCCAGATACCTGACAAGCTAATTGCAAAGCTGAGAGACACCTGCTAAATCCCTGGAAAAGCCAAACAAATTAGTGAAGAGTAAAACATCCACTTCTAAAAAAGGCGCTGATGACTTTCAGTGTGCTTCTGACTCATGGGCATTGCAATTTAGAGGATGCAAGGTGGAGGCCAGGGGAGTCTCCCCAGTCTCATTGGCATGATCTGATGGGGCTCTGGTGAGACACTTCAGCCCTTACACCTCTCCTGTTAATGCCTCCTGTCTATGGAGCAGTGAGAAATAGGTCAAAACCTTTAAGGAGTATGTTTGAAGAGAAATAGCAGTAGGTGGGACATGAAGATCCTCCTGTTGGGGAGGAGTGGACAGAGCAAGGAAGGAGGGAACCTGTTACACCCATTGCCAGCTCCTGTCTTTTCTGCTCACATTTCTTTTCTAGAGAGCGAGCACTGTGGCATTGCATACAGCAATTTTGCAGGGCTGTTGTAAACACAATCCACTAAATTCTGTGAATGGGAAAAATTGTATATTAGAGGAAAAGTTCTTTCTCTTAAGTAATATAACTTTGATAAAGGCTGGGGCAATGATCACATACTTAAAATGTAGTCAAAAGGCCTTAGTAAATACTACTCATTCAAACATCTTTAAGGCAGAAAGCATGTCTCTGGCCTATCTGAAGTCTTTCTCAAAGTCTGGTGTGTCTCAGAGGAGACTTTTGCCTTGCTCTTGCACTTGTTGCTTTTAATAACAACGTTTCCTTTGACTCCAGTGGTATAAAATCAGTCTTTCAAACTACCTCCATCAAAACTGGTTGAGATGTATATATTACAAATTGATGTAGCAATTTCTCAACAAGTTAAGACTAACAAAAAGTTTAGCATTCACAGTACTGGGGATGAGAGAGAGAAATACAGAATAATAAATAAGGCTAAATTTTACCTTCTTTAGCACATAGCATTCCCACTGAGATAAAGAAAAATTCTTAATCCAAAACAGTAGAATTCCACCTAGTGAGACAAATTGATTTCTGATTCTTCTGAGAGAGCAGTGAAATGAGAAATCCGATTTATAACTGCTATATGGCTTTTTCATCAATGTTGGGAGCACAAACCATTTTTAAAAGTGGACTATAGCCCTTGGCTATATAGATTAGTCCTCAGAAGGAAAAAAGGTCTGTGTCCCACTGTTAAATTGTTAGTATCTTATACTGGCAGAAACAGGTTCATAAAAGCATCTGATGAATTATGTTTAATGACTGAAATGAAGAAGCTCTTGTACTTATTTACCTGCAGTCATTTAAACAGAAATGTATTTTTGTAAGTTACGGTTAGTTGCAGGGGACAATATCATGCTGAAAAAATTACAGAAAACATCTCAAATTCTGCAGTTATAGAAACTTGATCATAGCCTGTTAATCTTGTGTATGTTTATGTGCTGATTTTGGTTTTGGTTTTGTTTTGTTTTGACGGGTTTTTTTCTTCTTTTTTTAAGTAACTATGTTTTACCTAGGCCTTTTTAAAAATAGGTATATAAATATTTTTTTTTTAAATCAGAAATACCCTGCTATATTGAGGATGAAATTAAAATAAGCCTTGTGTTATTTCTATTAATAATTTTTTTATTTACTGCCATACTGATCTAAGGAGGAGGAACATTATTTTCAAGATTCCTTGAAGCTATTGCAGAAATTATGGTATGTTTGACAGTCAGCATATTGAAGAAATAAATGTTATGACAAAACATTAGCAACTGAATGGTCAGCACAAACCATGGAGCCCTGCTAAGGTTTACTGTTCTCACTGCTAAAAATCAGAAAGAATGACCAATACAAATGAGTGCAGATAGGGGCCTTTCAGTGGAAGAGAAAGATGTTAGTTCCTGCTATTGCTAGGCTGCTGATTTATATCTGGAACAGACTTTTAGTAAGTCTGTGTTGATCAAGAGGTTTCAGGCTGTTATTGCCATGAGAAAGGCACCACTGATACTGTTTGGTTTGTGCTGACCACCGATGTGGTTTTCCATATTCAGAAAAGCACCTATGGACTGGTTTTTAAAGCTAATATTACTCAAATGAAAAATTACTCAAATGAAAAATTTCTGGCATCCCACCCACTTTCAGCCTCCCATGCCTCTTAGCCTTTACTTTATTTCTTTTTAATATTTAAAAGGTCATAGAAGACCAGAAATAAATTAGTGTAAAGTGGGTGGGAAGCCTAGAAATAAAGTAAAGGCTGAAGCAGGTGGCAAGTCAAAATGGGCTTGGAGCCTGGTAATAAAGTAGAGGCCAAAAGATTTTGGGAGGCTGAAAGGAGGTGGGAGGTCAGGAAAAAAGTAGAGGTCAAAAGGAGTAGGAGGTCTTAAATAAAGTGGAGGCTGAAGGGAGGACCAAAATAAAGCAAAGGCTTGAGAGGAAGGGGGAGGCCAGAAAAAAAGTAGCAGCTGAGAGGGGTGAGAGGCTGAAAGTTTGTGTGAGGCTGGAAATAAAGTAGAGATGAAAGAGGGTGGTAGGCTGAAAAGTCACTGGAGTCCCAAAATAAAATAGAAGTTGAAAGGGGGTGCGGTGCAGAAGTGGGTCAGGGGCAGAAAAAAAGTAGAGGCCAAAAGTAGGTTTTAGTCTCCAAAAGGGTGGGAGGCCAGAAAGAAACTAGAGTCCAAAAGGGGTTGGAGGCCATAAACAGCGACTAAAGAAGGTGGAAGGCCCTGTGTTTGCAGAAATCTGTTTCTACAAAAACTTTATCCTGGGTAGTCTCCTGGTGTTGGATGGCAGCTTGTCTTCCTTAATGCCTTTTTCTGAATAGCTGCAGGAAACTAATCTACCTTAATTTATCCAATTGCAAGTATTGCTCACTTTACCCTTCACACTTCTACTTTGGAAGACATGCTGGGGAAGCCTCTGCTTGCAAACTACTAATATTTTTATGTCCCTAGAAGAAATTAACTCCACTTACTCTTTAGCTTTGGAATGAAACTATAGCAATGTTTTTGATTTATTGAAAAGGTTTTTAATATATATACTTTGCTATAGTAGAAGAAGTGATGCTGGCCTTCCTCTAAGCACAGAAATTATGGATCTGAGCAACCATTATAAAAGCCATGCAGCTTGAGTGTACTGGGAGTGTCTAGGATCAAGTTAACTTTCTCCATAACAGCCCGTATGGTGCTGAGTTTTGGACTTGTGGCTAAAAGTGTTGATAAAACACCAGTGTTTTATGTATTGCTGAACAGTGCTTGCACAGTATCAAGGCTTTTTCTGCACCAGCTGGTATGACTTGCATGCCATACATAAGAACAACATGATTATAGATAAAATGTTTGACAACATTGGCACTTACTGCATGTTGATGGTGTCGATGCCCTGGACAGAGCCTGCAGCAGCAGTAACCACTGATCAGTACAGTACTTCTAAGTTATTTCATATCCAAGTTTTAGATTATAGTGGATAACGACTCTTCTGCACAGCAGAAGGGGAAAGGATGAGAATACAGCTTGGGGCAGGTTGAAGATGACTGAAAGCACTGTATCTCGAAGCAGATGTACAGAGGTGGACATAGCTCCTCACATACCTGGCATTTTGTAGTGAAGGATCTCACACTGTTGATTCCATCCAAAGAATGAATACTGTTACCAATCCACTATCACTGCCATTTCATGTAATGCTCACTGATCCCCAATTATTAAATGACTAATATGTTCTTGAGAGTCCAGAGAAGACGGAATGAGAGACAAACAAGAGGGCATCTCAGGTAAGTGGTTGATTAGAGTCTCCCTTGTGTGTGTGAAAAGGATGAGAGAACAGGTTGTTTTAGGAGAGCATACCGAGTTGTCATGATACCTTCCTCTCTGAATTGTTAATACTGAGAGCATCTGTACTGAAGGAAGGATGCAGATTTTCCAAATTTAGAAGATCCAGATGCCAAAATGTAAGCACTCAGTGTCACTTCAGCCCTACTTGGTGTCATGCTGACACTCTGAAAGGACCAAAGTTTTCAACAAATCCTTTCATTTA
Organism: Chelictinia riocourii; assembly: GCA_026930925.1. Lineage (NCBI taxonomy): Eukaryota > Metazoa > Chordata > Aves > Accipitriformes > Accipitridae > Chelictinia > Chelictinia riocourii. Next base: position 10,578,816 of record JANZLP010000015.1, read on the forward strand.
TCTTCTGGTCACATTTCAATGTCATGGGTATCTTTGGACATCTAAAATGGCACTAGACTACCAAGCTTAGTGTTCTTTTAAGGCAGAGGCTTAAATTACCATAGATTTCTTTCTTCAGGCAACTTTTGTACGGGTATAAAAAAATTTTGATAGAATCACTGCGAATAGAAGAATGGTTAATCTGCACCTAGATTATTATCAAGATAAGTGGGACTGTTTAATTTACTAAGGAATTTTTTTTCTGTAAAACTATTTTAATGACTATACTAATTCAGGGACTTATTAATACATGCTCAGTTAATTAATTATATTCAAGGAGGAAACGCTGTGGTTTAATTATTTTTTTTTCATACATAAAGGCTAAAAGCCTGTTATCAATAGAAAATAAAAATAATACATTACTACGAAAAGCAAGCCAGCCCTTGGAAAAGAAAACATTTTAAGTTACCGTCCAGGATTTGAAAACATTTTACACTATTCTAAACATAAGAATTGCTCACTGTGATATTGTTTACATCTCACAGAACTGTAAAGTTATAATTCTATATTGATACGTCTTTCTCCCATTTCAACCGAAAATAACTAGGAGGCTCTTTAAACTTTATGAAAAATCAATTAGAATTTTATACTAAACTTAGAAGAATGGTCAACAAATTTCATTTTACCTACTTATTGTATCATTTTCATAAGGCATTCGACAATGGCCAATGAATTTCCAAGTACTGGAATCAGAAAAACAGATTCTGAAATTGCCATCTTGACATGAAGTTAGGCTCCCTTCAAATATAACTCCTTTTCCCTGCACAGGCACATTTGTTTTGCATGGTGCTGGTGGCTTTGATCCTCTGCCCATCGTAAAGGCTTTTCAAACAAGCCACAGTTGCTTTCATTATGTCTAATAATATTTTACTATGTGCTGGCATGTTGCTTCAAAACATTTGTATTCTTTGGACAGCAGAATCCCATTTCCTAAATAGTCAATGTTTTCCTATAGTTTCTGAATGTTGTTTCAGAAAAAAAAAGAAAAAAAAAAAAGAAAAAAACAGCTTTTGCTGGAAAAATGCAAACAGACACACACAAAAAAGCTGTATCATTATCCTCTTGTGACACAAATAGGTACTTGCCACCAGCAATCTGGAGCTCATACTGCATATATTTCTCTTTTACTCCTTCTGACTACAGGCACGAGAGTTTTATGTTTCACAGCTTAATTTTTAAACAGATTTTATGAAAGAAATTTGTTTTTACAATACATACAAAAGGGTTGTGTTATTTACTACAGAAATAAATAAGCCTTTGTATTATCTTGGTAGCAATTTTATAACTTACATAAATCAAATAACATTAGATAAAGTGAATCAAATCTAATTTCCTAATTCTTCCTGTTTCCCTTTCACTAGGATGGGACTAATCAACATAAGTCTTTCTGCCCTCATGCCATACAAAACCCAGGATTCTAGGTCACAAATTCTGTTAAAATGAGGGAAATGTTAATTTTCAGATTCCAAACAAGTGTGCTGAAAGTATGCAAAGGAGATCTGGCTGCTGTAACAATAGCAATGACTATTTTCTTACTTCAGGTACTGTAGAAACTGAAAATGAGAAATTGCTCATAATGTGCATGTAAAGTTATTTAAGAACAATTACCAAATCGTGTTTTTTGTGATAACCTGTCTGCTTTTAAGACTCTCTTGGTGCAGACTTGTATCGAAATCTGTATAGGGGTTATATACATTGAGTGATACTTTTCCAACCTGTGCTTAAGTAACGGAGATAGTGAAAGTGTCTCAACCACCACAATTCCTTTGCCAATAAAATAATTAAGTAACAACGAAAGGACACGAGTAACACCCACTTTTCAGAAAGGTAAGTGACTTGAATAACTGGTAAAAGGAAACTCAGCATGTGGTTGCTGTGGTGCTTTTTGGAGGTCAGTATGACATACTCACCATAAAAAGTTAACAGATTTAAAAAATAAATCGTAGCTTCTAACAATGTTTTAAACCTGTGCTCTTCATCTTTTCGATTATATATTAAAATTATAAATGAAAATGAAATGCAGTTTGGTTTAGAAACAAGACATTGCAACTGTTATTAAGCATCCTCAAGTTAAAACTAATTTTGGTTTCTATGGTATTTCAATTTACCTGTCTCCATCCCGAATACGCCTGAACTGTGTGCTTAACAGACACATCAAAGTTGGCCCCAGTCGGCTCCCTGGAACTAAGTCTTCTACCATTAGAGCAGGAAATAGGTCTATGTTCAGTGGGGAACCATACAACCTGTAAATAGAAAAACACAAATATTTAATATCAAATATTTTACATTTACAAAAGAACCAGTGGTAAAACTAAAGGCAAGAGATATGAACAACTTACAGTAAAAATGACAGTGACAGTGCTACATTGTTTGTGAACAACCTCTGTGTGTATATGCAAGGAATCCTGCAATGTAGGTTGGATATGTGAGTAAAGTCACCGAGGTCTGCAAGTCTACCCCACAACTTCCTTTCTCCTAGTAGCTTTCTTCTGATTTCTTGGAACTGTTCCTTTTTTCAATAGCTTTTCTCTCCTGCCTCTGTACACTTTTTTCTTTTACCGTAGCTGAGACTAATTCTCTGTCTTTGATTTTGTGTAGATAAGCTAGGGGTGGCAGGTACCTGAAGACTTATTTTCAAACTCTGAAGCTCTAAAGAAGAACAGATTACTGGTAGTGAAGAATGTCCACATGAAAATACAGTGAACAATATTCCCATTTGTTTTAGTGTAGGGAATGGGTGGAACTGAACATGTAAATACTTGCATAAGACTAGCATTAAATATGACCTTACATTGAAATAACATTCATATTTAACAGAATTCACAAACCCAGACATTTCAAATTGATAATTTCATGAACACATACAGTATATATTAACTTCTTTTTGTTCACAGACATGTAGAAGTGGAGAAATTACCTGCATGTGGGAATTTTCTATACCTATTTCCTGGTATGGATGGAAGTTTCTTAAAAAATCCCTTTACCCCCTTCTTAACAAATATTTTCTTCTAGAAAAGACATTTAGCTACTAATTTTGCATGCACATTTAGGTAATTGATTGTTTTTCTTCACCTCAGGCTCACCTGCTAAGTTTCTCCCTGATTTCAGGATTCTTAATTTCATTTTTCAGATCTTCAAAAGTCTGAGCTGAAGAAAGATTACAGTAAACTCTAAAATCATGGTAGGGAGGAATTCCATGATCTCTGCCTCTCTGAATATTCATAGCTGCCAGATCTAAAGCCACAGTACGTGCCATGGAGAAGAGTCTTTCTGTTAATTCTGTATTGAGTAATTGTGATGGGACACGCATCTTACCAGCAACACCAAACAATCCCCTTAGAAGTGGATCAATGCCTCCTTCATTTACAATCCGAAATGGAGAGAAGAATGCCTTATGAAGAAGTAGATGGCCTTGTGGAATAGGTTCAAAGTTTTCATCCAGTCGATACAGAAAAGGATTAATGAGTGTGTGACCAAACCTAAAAGCGGCAGTTGCAAACTCATTAGTTATGCCAGAATTAACACTGGGATCATAACCCTTATATTCGCCAAGCATCTTCATGCCTACCTCTCCAAAGATCTTAGGTAGCCAGTGGCTAAATGTTATGTGTTGCATTTCTGCACCAACAATTTTGCGTGTTTCGTGATATATTGTGTCACCATCCCAGTGTGGATTGAGTTTCAGTAGCTCTGTGGCAATTCTGTTGTGTTCTCTAAACCACAACGTGTGGATACTGGTAAGACCCAGCTGCTCATTAGAACGCTGATCGCCAGCTAAGAAGCAGGGAATTGGGCTCTCATTTTCATCTCTCATACATTCTGTTGGTGGGCCAGTAGCAAATGGAAGGAGGGGCTTGCCAGATCTCTGTACGATGCCCTGCCTTAGAAGACCCCTCTGACTTGCCAAGTCTCTGATTTCTAGTGCTTCATGGTCTGAACTGCCATACACATTGGATGCATCGATATATGAAGTCAGCTGGTTGATCTGTTCTCGTGGGTACACAGAATTCATCAGGAGAGATGTCATGCCGCTTCCACAAACCGGACTGGAGCGTACAAAAAACATGCAGCGTGCACCGTTTCGAACTCTGGGATCATTTGGTGGTATCATGATCGAAAAGCAGGGAGGATCATTTGTACAAACTGAACTGCAATGCTGACCATCCGAAAACCTGGCCTCACTTAGGGCAGCCACAGTGAGGTCAAGGTCGTGGTCAAGAAACTGCCCCCACTGCATGAGCATGTGAGTATACTGGTCATCAGGAGTTATTGTTTCTGTTCCGATCAAAGCGGTCGAAACCAAGCCAGGCATTGGGAGTGCATAGCCATTAGAGAGCCTCTTGGGTTCAATTCCACGAGGCAAATTAAATCCATTTTCATAGACTGACTTCAACAGACGTTCAAAGGCTGTCAGAGAAGCGCCCCACATGGGATGCTGAAGGTTGTTGCATGTTCCATCGTGTGTCCTGTACTTCTGGTGGAAGCACATATCTGAGCAGTTGTTCACTCGTCGATGGGCTGTACAGCCTGAGAGATTAGCTATCAGATTCAGGTACTGTGGTGATACAAGGTCATTATAGTGATAACCTGAAACCAGAAGAGAGACAGAGAGAAAATCAAAGATTTCATAGACTCATGGTCGCCACAGATCCATGAATTAATTTGATGTTATTTTATTATATTGCATTTCCCACCAAATTAAATGTCCCCATTCTTTAAAAAGAACAATAATAATCACATATATATATATATTTGAGCAACAAGCACTATTGGGTCAGGAGGGAACTTCGTAAAATGCCAATTCAAGCACAACTTTTACAAAATGTTCACAAAAGGAGCTCATTACTTATTTGGTCACTTAAGAAAGCAGAGATATTTTCAGAAATAAAAGCTTCATATTGAGACAAATGGGAAATTTTCCCCATGTTAGTAAAAGCATTTTAAAAACTGTCAGTATCATTTACTTGGATTTCAAGACTTTATCTTTTGAGACTTGATAATTCACTGAACATTACTATTTTGTTTTGCTTTATCACAGTGGAAGTTCCAGAATTTTAATAAAAAAAATTCAACAAGTAGCACAAAAGAAAATAACCACAGGCAATACAGCTAAACAGAGGAGTGATCTCTAGGATAAGTGGTGTGGAGTAACTCATATTCACATTACTTGGGACTAGTTTCTAAAGAAAACTAGTGCTTGCATATCACTTGGCACAAGTTTCCTCTGCAATCCACACCATTCGCTTCTGGGACTACAACATACTTACCACTTCTTTGCATTTTTTCTCAGTTCATAGAAAAATAATATATACAAAATATATACATAATTCATTAGAATTATGTTTCTATAACTTCAAAGTAAGGCTATGTGTTGCATGATCTCTGCTGTGGTATGACAGCATGTGGAAGGACTGGAGATTGCAAGGACTCCTAGGACAGTGTTGGATGACTGCAAATAGGAGAACAGTCAGGCTGCGCCTTGTCCATGCTGCCTATTGGGAGTCATTCTAAAAGTGATTTTTTCTTAGAAAAATTTGGGCTTCATTTCAGGCAAAAAGTCAGTAATTTGGGCTATATCTACATTATCAGCTTGTGCAGACAAACAGAAATGTGTCTGTAGAGTGAAATTTTTGATGCTGAGAAAGACATCCCTACTATATCCATTACACAATAGGAGCAAGCTTCCTTCAGAAAAGCTTTACTTTGTTGTCCTGGGCTGAAAGTAGCCTTGGACCACAATTTTCACTTAATTTGAAAAGAATCCACATTTTTCAAGACCATACCACAACTCACACCAAAGCACAGCAAGTGGGTACAGCTGGGAGATTCACTTCAAATGAGCCCTGCTGATCCAAAGCACAGGCACACCTCGAGTGATTAATGGATATACAGAGTGGATGGCAATATTTGGCAGTGTAGACATACTTTTAGCCAACTAGAAACCATCATACACCACCATGGCTCTTCATCTGGAAAGCTCGCACTCAGGAGTAAAACTGAACAAGCAGAATAAAGGCAGAAGGAAAAAACGGAAATGAGTGTACAGTGGTACGGTGTTCCCACAGGCTCAAGGGGTTCCCAACCATGATAGCAATCACTCAAGAATATGAACTGAACGCAGTTTTGCAAAAGGTCAGTGCAGGCTAATTGCACACAGTCAGTAAATGTTCCTTTTAGTCCCGAGCTTGGTCCCAGTGTGCCTGCAAAGACACTGACCTTCATCTACAGTCAACACACAAATGTGTGCTAGACACGTTGGCTCTCTGCCGATTTCTACAATGCAGGGCAATTTCAAACAAACTACCTAAAGCCCCTCTTTGTCTTTGCGTTGAAAGGGACTGGATCGCTCAGAGCTGCTCAGCTGGGATCTATGTTTACTCAGCCTCAGACTACATGTACTCCTAGTGGTTTGTAAGTCAAAGCAAAGATACTAGACCCCCAGCCATTCCCCAAAACCTCGCCTTGTCCTCACCCGCCACTGGTGGCCTATGCACAGGCACAACAGACCTGGGGATGC
>JANZLP010000015.1:10594869-10609135 GCA_026930925.1 Chelictinia riocourii
AGGTGGTGTTTACTGATAGTAGTCTATATTTAATACCAATATGAAAGAGGTTATATCTCCAGGTTCCCACAAAGGATTAGGTAAATTCCTGCATGTGTTTTCTGTGTTGGCTATATAAAGCTTTGTGTCATTTTGCCTTCCAATGTGTGGTTTTGAGGAAAAAAAGTAGGAACCTGTCCATTGCTTGCCTTTGCTAGAGAGTAGAGTAAATGTGATGATGCGATTGACCTGGCACTGTGTTTCTTATCTCCATATAAGAAACTAATGAAGAAGGTTTTGAGTAGAAGGAAGCATAGAGGAAGAGAATAGGGAAAAATGGTGTCATGATAAAGTAGAGGGAATGAAGATACAATCTCTGTTTCCTCCCTTCAGGTATATAACAAAGAGAAAAAATAAGGAAACAGTGTATGTTTCACAAACGTGTCATTAAGGTTTGTATAATATCTAATAAAAAGTAGCATCTGTAATTTCTCAAAAGAAGTTCGGTGCCTGAGAAATACTCCTAAGTTGACTAGTGTTTCCACTTTTACTCTATGTTCCTTGTTCATACTAAAACACTACATAACCTTACACTTAAAAGTAACTACTTATACTCTTGCAGACTACCAAAGATTTTTTTGCTGAAGTGAACAAAAACTACCTGCCTACGATAAAGACTGTGATCTCCTCTCATCCCCATGAACGTAGTTTCACTGATACCCTAGAACTGCACCACCTGTAGGTGAAGAGTCTGTTCTAAAGAATGAGATTTACTTCAGTGGTTTGTACTGGAAGCCTTTTCTTGATAGGAATTTAAGGAGTAATTCTAAGAGGCACTAATGAGAATATGAATTTTTTTCTTCTACTACAAAATATTTCCCTTGAATTCTCTCCCATTTGCCTATTCCTGTGTGTAGGAGTTCCAGACTGAAGAAAAGGGAAGAGCGTAAGTCATGCTGTAACCTGTTTATTAAAAGGTGGTTTGTAATTTGTGGATTTTCTTTTTCAGAGATGGTGCTCCTTATTGTGAAAAGGACTATCAAGTTCTTTTTGGAGTCAAATGTGAAGCCTGTCACCAGTTCATTACTGGGAAAGTCCTAGAGGTAGGTGTTTTGCCTATCAACCAAATCTGGCCCAGGTGTTAAACTGTTTGTCCGCAAATGGCTGTCAAGGACCAGCAACCATTTCAAATAAGGCATCCAGAGGCAGGTGAGCAGCACCAGGAGCTCAGAGTCTGGCTCTGTGGATGGGAGCCACATCATGCCAGCAGACAGACCTAGACCATTAATCGGTATTCATTAACAGAGATTCAGCCACAGTGACCACTGACTAGACATTCCTCAGATGAACAGCCCTTTTTGTTGGAAGCCCAAAAGAAAAGGTTTTCTCTTCTCGCACAATTGAAAACAGTACTGCAATGAATGTATGGAGAGCTCCAATTTCAGGCTGCATATGCAGCCTTCAATCTTGTATTTACTATCTTTTGGTGATTGGATTCTGCAACCTGAGTTTCACAAAAATAATTTTATTAAACTTTACTCAAGTTCAATGAAGTTTAACACAGCTGGAAGGCTACAAAACTTTTTAAAACTGAGGGTTTTTTTCTGGAAATTAAGTTAACAATTTTATATAGGTGAAAAAAATCTCAATTTTGACAAATCAATCTCCCAGTACTACTCTTAACTAAGAAAAATTAATGGAATTTTTTTCTGGCAAACACCTAAGCTCAGGAAGATATTTGAGCCCCTTTCACTAAAACACTGTTTAAAATGAGGTCACTAACAAGAAATGCTTTGAATTTAATGTTTAATCTCCTTGAATTTAGCTAAACACCAAAGTACTTAACTGAATTATAAATATTAATACGATTCTAATTAATCCTAAAAGTAGCTTACTTAGAATTTACTTGAAGAAATGCATAAGAAAAATGGAGTGTTTTTTTTTTTTTTCTTGTGTCAGCTTATTTTAAGTATAAGGAATGACTTTTCATTGTGAAGGTCATTCCGCTGCTGTAAAATAAAGTGTTCTGTTTCTGGACATCAAAACATTATGTTACTAACACTATTTAGTTAACAGCACAGTCTCTTATAAGAAACTAGTCTTTTCACAAAACAAAATATTTTCCCAAGCATGGGAATACTGCCATCCTCAAAACAAACCTTCATTCTTTACAAAAAGAGAAATCAGATAAATCTCTTTCACAGAAGACAAACTGTTCCTATGGAATGACACTCTACAAATACTAATAAGTAGCCATACATGTTATTTATTAAAAAACACCTGGAATCTAAAAATAGATACACTCAGAAATAATGATCAGAAATGTGAAAAGTTAGCAATACCCTGGACAGCAAGTTTTTTAAACAACAAAAGATATCACCTCATTCTAACAAGATTTTATCAAAAAAGGCCATGTTTAGTTGTAAGCTTATGTAGTCTCCAAGTGACTTTGAATACAGTCTATCAGGGCACATTGTCCCACATGCTCAATTTATTAAAACTAATAAAACACCTTATAATTCAAAATCAGCAACTTAGAATCATTGTAAAATGCAGCAAAAGTCCTGAAGAAAAACCCAAGCGCTATTCAACCCGTTTCAAAAGCTTTTTTAATTCTAAACAAAGTTAAACTACTTCATATTAATATTTTGTGCCATCAAAAATAATCAGTTCTCAATCTTACATTTTAAGAAAAAAAAAATCAAACACAGTGCTGTGTATTTTAGTGTAAGCTTAAATCTTTTTTTTTTTTTCCCCAGCACCTGTACATGGAGACCATACCTCTAGGCTGTACGGTGAGGTATACAACAATTCGCTGAGATCCAATAATGTTGACAGCTTGGCATTCATACTGTCCCTGGTCATGCAAAGCAACCCTGGAAATCCTTAGCGTTCCAGAGGACAAAACTAAGTGTCTTCTGTCAACAGACAACTGGCCTCCTGAAACACAGAGCAACGGCATTTGCTATTTATAGCAGTGCAGAACAAAGTCCCTTTGTGTCAGAAAAAGGGAAATCCAGAAGATTTTTAATTAGATAAAACATTGAGATAAACATGCAAAGCAAACAAAACGTACATATGCACACAATCATAATCCTGATCTCTGTTTGTGGTAGGAATAAATATGTTAATTTAAGGAGCATGATAAAGCATCCAAATGAGAAGGCATCATAAGAACACCAACAGGTATTACTGTTCATTTTGTATTATTGCCATGTATGTAAGACACAATTAATTTCATCTACCTAGGCCATCTAAAGAATTCATAGGAAAATACATACAGCCCTGAAAAAAAAGTAATATAATAAAACTGAAATAAAAGGCACATCAGTGTCTGCCTGTACCCTATTATTCTTTTCTGGACATTTCATTTGATTGGAGCAATCTTGGTAGAGAGAGAAACAGGGACATTATCAGCATGAAAATGATGAAGAGTTTGTTAAAAATCTGCTTTATTTAGGATTTCCTAAGAGTTGTTTTGCCTGCTAGAGCTATTTCATTTGATTCAACTGGAATATTTACTTACTGGTAAAACATCTGCTACAGTATTTCTTCCTGCTAGATTTGGCTTAATGCCTTTACAGCCATGACCTGATAAAACAGTCAGCAATGTGCACCCCAGTATTCCTATCAATGCTCATTAAGTGACAGCAGTGCAGTTACACTGATGCCAATTAGAGGTTGGACTGCTCTGGTTTCTGAAGAGAGCACATCCCACCTAATTGCAGATCTCCAGTTAACGGCGGTCATCTCCATTTCTTCCGCAGTAAACTGGCAGTGATAGGTATTGCCACATGTGATTTGTCTCATATTTCTTAAGCACTTATTATTAGGAATCTGTTATGGAGAGACAGATTTTAGTGACTGTTTTTACTGAATAATGAAAAGCATTTGGGCAGTTAGCTTCTGTGGGACACCTTGCCTTTTCTAGCTAAAGCAGAAAGAGATGAGCCTTGTTTTCTTCAGAGACTGAATGAAGCTTCTAAACAAATACATGCAATTCCTTTCAATGCAGGAGTGATTCCAAAATGACAGCTAAACTATTCTAGTAGTTCAAAAGTAAAAACGGAACATGCTTACCTCCTTTAGTCCAGGCAATAACTGGCTGGGGATAGCCCTGCGCTTCACAAGGGAAGTCAACAGTTTGTCCCTCAATCACTGTTTTGTCTTGAGGAGTGACAGTAAACTGAGGGAGAGCTACAGAAGAGAAAATAAACTGATTAAAGAAAAACAACTGAAAAATGCACGACTGCCTGAAATTACATACCATTTCCTGTGTGACTTAAATAACTCTCACTGGTGGGAAAAGAGATGCTAATAGGACTCTTTTGTATTGTGATCGCTATAGGGCAGAGAGTTAGGGCAGCCACTTGTGCAACAGGAGCATCTCCCTCACAACCTGGCCCTGGTGTCAGTGAAGGCCTCTGGGATCTACCGGCATAGGTCCAAACTAAGAGGTACGGTAAGACTTGTAGAATCAAACACAGAGTGTTTCCTGGATTAAAAATACCTTCTCTTTCCCTGAAAAATTCCTCAGCTAAATTGTCAAGAAAATGCAATGCAGTCAAAACCATCCTAAGCTCCTTGTTTTCTTCTTTACACAAAAAGAAAGCAGCGAGTGAAGCACAGGCCAATTTCTGCAGCAACTTCACAGCGTTATCAGTGGGGGAAGTAATTTGTTCAGCTCTCAAAACACAGTCATCCATTGGTGAATAATAAATGAACAAACCACATGGACAAGTTGTTTTGTATAGCTTTAAAAATTGAACTCATTAACAAAGCATTTGCAACCTGAACTGTTTGCCAACTAGAGATCTTAACATGAGAACAGAAACAAACTCAAATTTAAAGGTTATTCAAAATGTTTTGCAAATAAACATTCCAGCATGAAAACATTTGCAAAAAAGATTCTCTCTATATATAGGAGGCTTTTGATATATTGTGCGTGAAATACTTTATATTTCATATATACTTTGACTTTGTTTTGCAGAAAAGCTTTGCTAACACCTCAGCTGGCAGAGTGATAGTTTCTATAAAACTCAGCTGAAAATACTCCCACATTAACTGACGTGTCTACAAATGAAAGACAGCACAGATCTTTACTTGAAACTCCATTTCTAGTACTCCAGGCACAAATTCTAATCTCTAGGTTTGATGCCTATTACAGAAAATATTTAATCCCCACAAATTTGACACTGCATGTTTATTCCTACAGGCAAACAAACATAATAAGAAAGAAACATTTCAGGACACCAATGATTAACTTCTGAGAGTAATCCATGAAACTTAACTTTCAGAGAACGAGTATATAATATCATACTCCAAGTAAAACGTATAGCAACTTTCCTATGGACTACACTAGAACAGCGTAATTAAAAAGAAAAAAACTCTTATGGTTTTAGTTCCACTCCGACAATTAAAAAAAAACCCCAAACCACACAATTTCAAGTAATATACTCTTTCTAATGTTTTACAGCTTGTCACTCCTAGTTTAACGTTACTCACCTTGGACTATGATGTATGCAGTCGCGTGGATATTATCTATGCTGTTAGTTGCAAAACAGGTATACTCGCCACTGTCCTCCTGCTTCACGTTTTGTATGTAAAGTCCTCCTGAGGGAGTTATCGTGATGCGAGGGTCACTTGGTAAAGGGGTTCTGTCACCTTTGGTCCAGGTAATTCGTGGCTGAGGGTGCCCAGTAGCGCTGCACTCCAAGGTAACACTCTCTCCAACTAGCACTTCGGTATTTTGCGGGTGAATCACAAAACTTGGCCGGGCTGCAAGAAATGAGTGATGCCTAAATATGACTTTTAGCCCACATAGCACTAATTTAGCTGAATACTGCAATAGTTTGGGGAATCTAGCTGGTTTTTAATAGCTCTGTTCCAACATACTTCTAATTTTGGTGCAAACTGTGCCTCGCTTTAAGCCTAATCTAGCTGCAGACATTTATAAATATCAATAGATTAAAAAAATGAAAGCTCATATAACTGCACTGATGTTTTTTCTTAACTCCCTTTAAAACAAATTTCAAACACTTCCTTCTCATTTCCTGATCTTTATAAAGGTCTCTTCTGAGGCATAGACACTGAGACCCAGAAAACAAACCAGCTAAAAATTGTCGTAAGCGCACAGAAAGTCAAAACTGATTAAACTATATTTTAATAACTTTTACCAACTACATGTGTGCTTCACAGCAACATTTTAAGTTTACCTGATGCTGAGTGTCAAAACAAAATTTTCTCACAGCAAAGTTTGGAATTTGAAAACATTACAGTCCTGGACAGGAATTTAGTGCTTGCAAACACAAAGCCCTGGCTAGACAGAGATTCAGGTGAAAAAGTTCCTGGGCAAGGATGGCTGCACAGTGTGTGCCAAAGCCCTCAGGTGCGGCCTGTTTGGAAGCTTGTGGTTTTCAGGTATCCAGAGAGCATGTTACTGCACTGAGCAACGTTGCAATGCAACAGCCTCTCTTCGTAACTCTTCTACAAACAGCCTACCAGACTATCATCAGAATTTCATACTACAATAAACATTTTCATTAACTGGCTGATTTGCATTTTTGTTCAGGGATATTATAACTTAATGATCTAGTTCTTAAGGTGCCCAAGCACAAGAAATCTACACATCAAGAACACAAAAGAGCCAAAGCATCTTATTTTTAGCAATCTTATTATCAAAACAATTCTCTATCTGAATGCAAAATTCAGACAAGATGTTCTTTACCTGGTGACTCAAAGTATCTAAGAGTAACTTCCTGAGTTTTCACTTCTCCGGCTACATTTTTTGCCATGCACTGGTAAATGCCTTGGTCTGTTTCTTGAGTATTCTGAATCATTAATGTGCCATCATCTAGCAAGTTTAGACGGGAATCTTCTTTCATACTGAGCTCATTACTGTGAAGAAAAGAATCTGCTGGAGTTAAACCTTTAAATCACAAGCACAGAAAACTGCCAAATAATAAAACCCAAAATATATTACCCAAAATAACTTTGGGGGAAAAAAAGTTCTACTGTGTTAAGTAAAATAATACAACTTTTCGTTTTCTCCTAAAGAGAAGAAGAAGAAGAAAAACAAAAAATGAACCAATTTTGCTTATTAGATCCTCAAAATGAAAAGCCAAATACTTTTATGACTAAAAGCTTATAGGGAAAAAAAGTGAACAAAATACACATACCTGGCTGGTCTCATTTTCCTTTAAGGCTGTTCTAACTGGCAAATCAATTTAAAATGTTTCCACTGGAAGTACATCATGTAAGTTCAACACTCAAGAGACTTTCTACTAGAGAGGGGTTAGCTGCTATAAAATCAGCTTTGTGCCAGCCTCTGTCTGGATTGCTCAAGCAGCACTAAGGAACCTGATAATAATTTGTACTGGCTTGGAATGCAAGCTAAGATCATGTCTTCAGGCTATGTCATGGATGCATTTCTGTGACATTAACCAAGAATGGTTATGGGTTTTTATTAAAGGAACATTCTCACTCCATCCCTCACTACATGATGAAGAAAGCACAGAGGAGGGATGAGATCTCACCGGCTATGTACAAAACCCAGCCTGACTGCTGATCTATTCAACATACTGCTCAACAGGTCAATGGCTTTTGACTGAAATCTTGCCATATTCAACTACCTTGCAAAGAGCTTTGCTCTCATTCATGCAGCCAGGAAACAAGCCAGAGTCAATAATCCCACACCCCAAGCTCAAATTTCTTCTTAAAACTCTTTCATATGTGTATTCTGAATACATGTTTTCTTTGTTTATTATAAAAAGTACATGAGCCAAAGAAAATTTTAATGAAATAATTATACCATCCAAGTTCAAGGCTCTGTTCTTGACATACTCCATAAATGCTGTACCCTTGCTGCACGTGGGGTTCTCACTGACATCAGCAGAAAGCTATAGAACCAGGGCTCTACGTTGTTCCATTTTATCAGCAACTAATAAACTGAAATGGTTCATTTGCTAGTATCAAATGAGGGAATAAATCTTCCAGATCAGGTTCTCCATTTGTTTAAGAGCATTATTAAGGCAAAGTCTGATTAAGCTAGTGGTAAACTCACAGTTCATGTGTCCATCATAAATTCCCATCAGTTTAAGGGAGGCAACGGGCTGCCATGTGGCGGATTCAGCCATGCTGTGCCTAGCTGCTGGAGGGACCAGGCTCTGGGCAGAGCTTGAGCCACTCTGCAGCAGGCTGGCCCTTGGGCTGCTGAAAGGCACGCATTCTTTACAGGTCCTTCCCTCCATCCCCTAAGCAGCGAGGAAAAGCAGTGGAGCAGGTTGCCTGGAGACCTTCTGCTACCTCCCATCCTTGGAGTCTTTTAAGACCCAACTGGATAAAGCAACCTGGTATGAACCTGCTTTGAGCAGAAGGCTGCACTGGAGATCTCCCAAGATCCCCTCCAACCTGAATTACCCTACAGTCCTAAGATAGAAGTACTTGCCTGCCTGCCTACCATGTACCAGTCTGGGGAGCCTGGAAATAGATATACCTCTCCTCTCCTGGAATGGAACTACACCTCAGAGGAAAGCTGCCTCCGAGGAGCTGGGGCTCAAGGAAGACCTCCTCTGAAACCTAACTCTTATCCAGTCGGAGTTCTTTAAAAAAGTAGCTTTTGCTCTGCCTCCAAATGTATGTGAACACTAGCTAACCCACAAACTGCACGTGCAACATGTCCATATTGAATTGCCTGGTACTTATGTATAAATGATTTTATTATACAGGTGTGAGCAACTTTGCAGGTTTAACTACAGTTGAAGATCTTACCAATAGTATTATAGTCATAAATTAGTATTTTCTAAAGTTATCAGCTCTTAAGTGTTTAGAATTACTAATAAAACAGATCTGTGCCATTATTGCTTCATATACTTCTTTTAACCATAATATGTTTCTGCTGTAACTATTCCATCTATTAGCATGTAATGCATGTGGACATGCACCCAGAAATGTACACATACCCAAACAAACATAGTTACATCAAGTTTCTCTCTTCCTCTTTTAAACTTACTTGTTTCGAAGCCAGATAATTTCTGGTTTAGGATTGCCTTCAGCTCTGCAAGTGAAGTACACTGTATTCCCTGAGGTAACGTCCACATCCTGAGGCTCTGATGTAATTCTTGGCCTCTCTGTATCAACAATAAAACGTGTAAGGAACTCTTACTTGTTTTAAAACTACCAAAGAATGGTAAATAAAAAATTTTCCATACACCTTGTAGAAAAATAATTTTTCACAAATGTTTTAACTTAAAATATTTATACGCTTAATCAGAATCAAACATACTTTTCCCTGTGCAAAAGTGACTGCGGGCATTCTGACCTCCTCCATTGTTCCTTAGGACTTCTAGCAGACTGGAAATGCATTGTGCAAATTTGTGTCAGGTTCTAAAGTAGCTGTTTTATTTATTTGAACAGAGGCTCAATTTGCTTATGAAGAAAAACTTTAAAGCAGCAAGCACAAGTGCCATTTAAAATAACTTCCTCCAGATAAATTAGGCAGGCCTAACCTGCCTCCTACAGAATAGTTTGTCCAGCTTGCTTCCTGCAGTTTGCATATTCATGCTCCTTAGATGTGCAGAGAGCTGGTAGAATGCCATGTAAATTATTCTTGCACCAAATCCCCTTTTTACTATCTTTTTCACGAACCTCGTAGAAGCTTATGGTGATAATTCTCATTATAAGAAATATTTCCAACACATAACCAAAAGGACAATTTACTTATTTTGTATCTTGGTCTCATTATGTGGCTGGGCAGGCAAATGCCCACAGCTTGACAAGAAATCTGCATTTTCATTTTGGAACAGAAGAGGTGTGGGGCCAAGTCCCAGGGTGCCCATGGGGCCAAGCCTTTGCACCCCTAGGCTGAAGGAATACAGATGAACGAAAGGATTATAATGGAAGTGCTTATCCACTAATCCTTCAATGGCAGAGGATTTCAGTGCCTGTGCAGGGCACTCCTTGTAAGTATAGCTGAGTAAAAAAGAAATCCAGTGGCCAACCTCAATTCCAATAATGTCAACAAGAGTTTTAACAATAAGATCTGTGAAATCAGGAGCAATTCTGTACAGCTTCTCTCTTCCCCTTCCCTTGTACAGAAGGGAATAAAGGACACTAAACAATATTAATGTAACACCAAATACCCTAGCTGACAATCTTTTTGTGATCCAAACTGAAACATAAAAAGGAAAAATAAGCTCTTTCCGCATAATCACATTTAGTCCCTCAAGGAGATATTTCAAACATAGCTATACTTGTTTCATTAAAGATAGGCTGAGGGGTAAAAGCAATCAGTTCTGTCAGAAGCAGACAAGTGAGAAGGAAACACAGGGAAGTTTCTGGAAGTAACCAATGTTGACCAGAGGTGGTCGGTGTTATCAAAGAGAACAAAACAACAAATTCTACAAGACAAAAAAACCCCCACAGTTTAGGTACATTTAAACACATTAAAGAAGCCATCGGGCAGTGGCAAACCCACCACAGTTAAGTTCTTCTGGTGTTATCGTGGCCACGGATCTTCCCTGGATTCTTCGTGGGTACTCACAGGTAGCTGCTGCTTGAGCATTACCCGACTCTGCGTATGTCTTCAGCAGCTCTGCCAGCCACAGGATTTCACAGTCACAGTGAAGAGCATTTGAATCCAAACGCCTGCACAAAACAAGAAGCACCCACAAACACCTATTAGCAAGCTTCAACTATTTTGCTAGGATCAAAATGGTTCTGCAATACCAGCAGCACCTTTATCTGTGAATACAGACAAGAGGCAATACAGAATACAGGTGACGGTCACTTGCTTGTGTGCATTCTGGTAGTCTTTATTAGAAAAATGCTACTATTTTTACTGCACAGGCAGGACTGTGTTCAACAATGCTGTGTTTAACACCAGCATTCAGTGAATAAATCAGGTTTTATTTAGATGTTACACAAACTTTGCTTAAATAAGGAACTTTTACACTATTCTCCCCGCATTTTTTTCTTTTTTATACTTGTTACTGTAGTAACTTCACAGCTAACCTGACTTTTTTACAACTTCCCATTTTGCTGATCTCAGTTGAGACAAAGACCCACAGTTTTATTTAAGCATTAAGCTCTCATTGAGTTCAGTGGGTCAGTAACTTTGTAAAACACCTGCCTATTGCAGATAACAAGAACCCATAAATTCTGTTGACTTTCTTTCCAGTAGTGAAGGGCCATGTTACTATGTGGAGCACTGCACTTTCTGGTGGAAGGTCCTGTAGGAAAATAAAAGCATCAAGTACAGAAATCCGTACCATTAAATATATCTATATATAGACTGGAAATAAAATTGCATGGCAAAGCAACCTCAGTTTAGTGTATCTTTGGGGATAGTAAACTTTTTGATCATTTTGTCTTTTCCTATTTTTTTTAACCTCTTGTACAAGTGTCCAGATATTATTTCTTCCCTGTTCTCCTGCGAAAAATAGGCAGCAAGCAAAACTATTTTAAAAGTTACTGTACAAATGTCTTCCAGTATATCAGATGTTACAGGTACAATTTAAATCCAGAACATGAAAGTCACGATGCGACCTTCAGGGATAAGCTGTCCCAGGTCAGAGGACACCAGGTCCATCTAGCCTGGTGTCCTGTTCCACTCATAGCCATTATTCAAATTCCCCTGTGCCTAGGAACTATGTGAAAAAATATCCCTTTCTGTTCGCTTGAACTCCACAAGAATTTAAGGGAGATATGAGCGAAGCACCTACTACTGGAAGGTGCATACATCATGAAAATTTACTTCATTCTGCGTTTTGCCCACAGTTAAGGGTACGGTTTCACAACTGTCCTAAGCCAGCAGGACCACTTTCCTGTTACGTCCCTTGAGATGTCTTTTCCTGGCAGAGCGAGCGCTGTGACTTGCTGCACAGCACACCCTCAGCAGTCCCCACCACAGCAAGGGGGGTATGAATGCAGGAGTGCCTTTCTCCAAATGGCAGTCATGAATAATTTAAAGAATGTTTATCCTAGATGAGCGGAGATCCAAAGTGAGGGAGAGCAAGTTCTCTGAAAGTCACCTTACTATGGTACTTTTATTGAGTTCAAGTTTTCGAATATTACTGAGGGACTAAGAAGCCTCTAATTTTCCAAGTTAATGGCATTTCAAGAACTGGCTTCTGGAGTTGCTTTTGAAAGTAATACATTCTTAAATCATCAAGCACCTTTTTATAACCATGTTTTTATCATAAGGTAAGGACACGCAAAACAATTAAAAGAAAATACCAAAATAATAATCCATTATTGAAAGACATTGAAGGATCACCCAGGAGAACATAGATGGGGGGGCAAACCCCTAGACCAAACCAAACCAAAAACCAAAGAAGGATCAGTGTATATTATTTAGTCTACAAAACAAGACCATATGATTACAAATAATTCCAAGACAGTAAACAAACAAAATGGTTTAGTCAGTAACTAAAGACAGTAGGATATGAAGCAATGGTCTCAATCTATGTACATAAACAACTGGAGCACAGCTTAGGAAAAATTATTTAATATTTAAAATAATTACACAATGAAAGGCATTTGCAAGGAAGATAAATATTGCAAATTGAGATACAGTATAATTAGGTTATTTAAACTTTCTTTCATTCAATAATAATTCAGTATACTTACAGTCTCTTCATAGATTCTAAGTGACTAAATGTTCCAGGAATCAAATGAGCTATTCTGTTGTTATGCAAAAATCTGTTAAAAAGCACAGAAATATGCATATAATAATTCAGACTTTGAGATGTACTCATTTCATTTACATTCTTCTGAAAGTCCTTTAAGAGGAAGTAATCTTACAAAATTAAAAAGAAAATTAACCTTTTCCAGCAATTCATTGGCTGCTATTTTTTAAGTGGCCTCCAAGGTGTATTTGGTGTGTCCATATGGGGAAAAAAAAGCCATAAAACGACAAAGTATTCAAAAGGAAGGGAATTCATAAGCAATCAAATGAAAAACTAAAAAAAAAAAGTCGTAATATAAATATTCTACTTCTACATTCATAACATTTATTTTAGGGCAAACACTGATCACAGCTCTTTGGGAAATAGTTTTACAATAGAAAAATATACCACAGGCAATGCTCACTTCTGCATGTCTCTAAGGTCAACTTGACCAAAGTGTTCTTGGCAAAGACTATGTAGTAGTTACAATAAAAAATTTAGATTAAAAATAATCTATGGGAATGATAAAAATATTATTTTCCACATTCAAACATTTGATTTAATTCAAACAAAGAAGCAAGCTGACTTCCAAATCTTACCCCAAGAAAAACAAACTTACAGCCTTTCAAGTTTTGGGAGATGGGTAAAGGACTCAGGTTCCAACGTTTCTATTTGATTAAAGTGCAGATACCTGAAAATATGTTAAACAAAAAGAAGAATACTGAAACAGTTTTCTTAATGAAGCTAAATATTATAAAGCATTTGTTATTATTTACACACTGTTTACACATCTAAATGGTGATAGTGATGTAGTGGCTTAACTTTATTCTGTTACCATCTGAATCCTGTACTTGAATCTGAGAAATACAAGATGTGACAAACAAGAAGGGTTTGCAGACCACTATAGTGTGATGTGTGTCTGAGTGTGTGCAAAAAAACCCCAGTTTGAAAACCATTACTTTAGAGATTTTGGCGTTACTACCTTGAACAATCTTTTGCCAAGTCTAATATTCATTAGAATGCATACTTGTATAAATATTTATAGAAAAAAGAAAATTATTATTTTTTAACAGGAAAATGTTGCAGGTTGTTTAGAAAACATTTAGTTTCCAACAGAATAACATTTTAGTGGGCACCTGTTTTCATTGCTATCACACTGAGTGAAAATTTTAAAAGATGCCGAGAAGTAACCTGCTCTAGTCCATGAGTACTGGCATTTTAAGCTATGAACACTCTCAAAAGCTCAAAAGCCGAACAAGTTCATAACATAAAACCAAGTTTGACTGAACTGCTTTTAAACAAAGGGCTTCCCAGCAATTGGTGTACAATTAACCACCACAGCTGTGCTCTGTTGATGTTTATGTAAGCTACTAATATTACACAGCAACAAATATTACACTGAAAAAGTCTAATGTAACAAGATAATTAACCAGATTATTAATCTGTAACTACTGTGAAAATGTACAGCAAAGGCAGGATCATTCCAGTCTTGACTATGTTGTGGAGGTACTCCATAACCTTGCAGATGAGAAAGCAAGAAGTAACTGATAAGACTTGCACAAGGAACTGTGCAAATGATTTATAGACTTTGGATCCTGATTATATTAAAATGTATCCAAACC
>JANZLP010000015.1:10769787-10780254 GCA_026930925.1 Chelictinia riocourii
GAACATTGTTGCTATTTAACAATGAATTCCAACAGGTTTAATAAAACATTTGCTTGTCAGTTTATGACAAAATTGCTTTTAATAATGTGCAGCGAAAAGCTTTGCATTTCAGGGATATATAATATTTTAGTATTGTTACATCAGGAAAACTCAACACAAACTGTCTTTAAAATCACCACATTTCCAATCTGGCCTCCGTTCTCAGTGAAGACAAATGGTCAGATGGATGGTACCAAAACTCCCCGAACCCTGTTGTGAATACTCTTATTTCAGCTTCATTTAATCCTGTTACCAAGCAACTTTAAGTGAAACAAAACACGATGCTTCCACAAAAATGAGAGCGTGCACAGGGGACCGAAACTGGTTTCGCTGGCGTTAAACTGGTTTCTTTATAATTCCATTTTTTTTCGTGGTAGGTTTGCAGGTCCTGTTTTCTTATAGTTACGTTTCCATGGCAATTTGGGGTTTTTTTTCATCTATAAGTTTTTGTCTGCGAAAAATGTGAATGTTAGGCATTTATTTAAGATTTCTGCACAGATACACACTGATCGAAACAGCAGTTGACTTCCCCAAGTCTGGTACCACAAGGCACATCCTCTGGGTCGCTGCAGGTCCCTGCTGCCCCACTGGTGTGATGAGCCCAACATGTTCAGGAGGTGCTAAGCTGCGGGCACAGACCCCGGCAGGTAATCTGAGGACATGCAGCCGGGTCCCACGTGCTGCTGAGCTAAATGGGAGGCACGTGGGAGGGATACAGGAGGGATTTAGGAGGTCACTGGGTTGGTGGGAACGTGAACATGGCCATGCTGTTTTGCACACCCGGAGCAACTTGGGTTGCTCAGCCCCAGTGGTGGGGATGCCATCCTGCCCCGGGGGCTGATGCAGGAGGTGGAGGAGCACTTGCTCTGATGCGCGTTGTTTCCATGGCGATACTGAGCAAAGGATGCCATAAAAACTAGAGATGAACCTCAAAGTCTCACAGCATCTTCTGGGCATGTCTGTGCTGCCGCAGCAACCCCCCCTGCTCCTGGAGAGCCTTCCTCCTCGAGGGTAGATGGGAAACCATGGTCTCGACATACCTTTCACAGGTGCGATGCAGCCAGCACAGGGATGAACATCTGTGCATCCTTCCAGATGTTGCGCTTGGTGCTGCCCGGACCCTTTGAGGATACTGTCCCCACGAGATAGTCCCTGTCTTTGCACCTCAGTAGTACACTGCGGTGTTGAATTGCGCTTTGCAGAGCGTAGAAGAGGCACTGGTGACTCTTCCAGCCCAATGAGTTAAGTAGCAGCTTTGCTTCCATTTTACAGGTGGGGAAACTGAGGCAAAGGACAATGAGAGTCTGGGGAGAACCCAAACCTCCCATCTCTGTGCTTACTTCAGCACAGAGTAGGAGAAAGCTTATTACCCAAAATAAACCTTTAGGCCACCTTCTAATACGGCCATAATGTGAACCAGCTGAGAAAATACCATCTACTTTTCTCAGATTGAGCCGCATAGAATCTGCTTTGGTTTTCTCTGAGCAGGAGTATCTTCCATGGAGCTGCCGGTGCCGCTGGCAGAGCTGGCAGGTGATAGCTCCAGCTAGAAATGACCTGTGATTTAGGCTGTATCTTCAATTCCCAATAAATTAGTGCCGAGAGCTTCGGATGTTAATTGCCAGAGAGAAGTGGATCGGTTTGGACATAATAAGGGAGGGGGAGAAGGGTAGCTCCGTGCCTTTGGCAGCATTTCTTATTTTAATTGCAGCTTCTTGCATATTCACAGGGATGAACTTTGTAGCCCGCACCCGAGTGTACAGTCAGCTGGAGCTTTATTAAGATCTTTCGAGCGATGCTCTAAGCAGAAAGCCCCAACGAAGTCATGGAAAGCCAACACCAGAAATAGAAAGCTGTGCAATCTGCAACATATAATGCTCTGCAGCCAGCTTGAAGCACATGCTGAATTAATCCCCAATTTAATTAACGCTACTCTAATCCTTCAGTGAAAAGAGCAGCTCAGGATTTGTTTGGAAACACCGTCCTGTGTACAGTAATGTATATTAATGTATTTAAAAATGCAATCATCAAGGAGCTTTTGCTCTATTCCCAATGTGGGGTGCACTAAGAAATTAATTACTTCCTCATACGAAAGGAAGACTAAGCAGATAAACTACTCAAAAAGTTTATTACTTATACATCACAGCACATTGTTTCCTTCCCATACTATGACTATGCTTCGTTCTCCAAAGTATGTGGAGAACAAGCATTTCTTCTGTATCAAAGGCTTAAGAAAAAAAAGACCCTGACAGTGGAGTTATACCAGAAGTTGAAAGTGTGTCCTGATACTTCGAAACCCCTCTGCCTGTGAAACCTTTAAAAACACAAAACAAAACAACACATACCCCCAACAAAACCCCCGACTCCCTTCATTTTTTCTTTTACCAAATACTGTCCAGTAGAAGCATCTTTTCTACACACTCACTTTCAAAACACTTAGGGTGCATTTTTTGCAGTACTGTAAATGAGTTATTAGACCGACTTTATTTGCCTCCCAAATGGAATAATCAAACCATACATTATAAGTAAAAAATGTAAGAGTTTGGGTAATTGTTAGGTGTAAAGTAGCATTTATGAATTCTATAGGTCTAGAAATTATAGAATACACTTTTACAGGATATCATTCTATTGCTGTTTCATAATGAAACATGAGGAAATAAGCTGAAAGTTCATTTCAGACAGATGGGTTATTTTATATCATTTTAGTTGTGTTCAGAAAGCATAGTAAAGACTACTAGAAAGATGTAGAGATAACAGTTTAAAGAACTAGAGTTCAAAACAAAATGTTAAGTTGCTTTAAAGTGTATTTGTAGGTCTCATGAATAAGGTATCAGCTCTAAAGAGCAAAGCAAAAAATAGCAGACCAGAAAGGCAAGTGCTTGATGGTGGAAAAATATGGTATTTCCATCTGAACAGATGTTTCTCTGAAAGCTTCTTGCAAGTACAACATTTTGAGAATTTCACTCAATGAAAATATGGATTTTGTTTAATCATGTGATTTTTGTCAGAGAAATATAAAATTAAGAAAACAACATAAAGATGAATTATGTGTAACTAGATTTATAAAAACATTTGTGCATTACAGGGACAAGAATCTATAGTGAAGCTAAAAGTTTGAAACATTGGAAATGCTTTTGGGGCCAGTTTTACTTTCAAGCCATGAAGTCAAAAATTTAGAAGCTGAGGCTATCAAGAGGCACACTTTAGAATAAATCACACAGAAAAACTTGTTCAAAAGAGAGCAGGAAAGTTTCCTACCCAAAGATCTCTGACTAAGAATCTAAGTTTAAGACCATTAACTCACACAATCACAGAATAGTTCAGGATGGAAGGGACCTCTGGAGATTATCTGGCCCAGACCCTTTGCTCAAGAAGGGTCACCTAGAGCTGGTTTCCCAGGACAATGACTAGACAGCTTTTGAATATCTCCAAGGATGGAGACTCAACAACCTCCCTGGGCAACCTGTGCCACTGCTCAATGATGCCCACAATGAAAAAGTGTTTTCTGATGTTCGGACAGAACCTCCCGTGTTTCAGTTTGTGCCCATGGTCTCTTGTCTTGTCACAGTCCACCACTGAAAAAAGCCTGGCTCTGCCTCCCACTGTGCTCCGTGGCTCCTCCAGACTGCCAAGAGCTCTGTGGCAACTGCCCATATGCAGCAGCATTTCCTTGGATGCAGTATCATGGATCAGGTTGGAGGCTCTACTGGTGAGATACAGCACTGCAGAAATACCAGCCCACTGTACCCAACTCCCTGGGTGCATAATATACTTAATCCTGTAATAATACTTAAATGCAATGCCAACATCCATGGGAAAAGAGATTAGAGATGCTTGTAACAGCCTCACAGCAGACAAGGGGTCCCCTGGAGTCTAGAATTTACAAATTAGTGGGGCATTCTGTTGATCAGTTAGAATATCATTGACATTGTCCCTTGCGGCAGCTTTCAATCACACCCATCACTCCAGTCACAGTCTTTGTATAAACATGACGCTTGTATTAAGAGCCATCTGTGCAGCAGGACTTACATTTAGATGAGCAGTTTTAAATACATGATCTTCATTTAAGGGAAAGTATTCAACAGGGGAAGCTCTGAGCAACATTAAATCTGCTCTAATACTTAGTACTTTCTATTATACTTTCCCCTCTGGAAAAGAACACTGCTATTGAAAAGGCCATCCTTAAAACTCATAATGCCTTTAAAGGAAACAAAAGTTAAAAGCATCTTGGGTTTCTTGCACATCACCCCCTACAGCTTTCAAAGAAAAAGGGGGAACAAACAGAAAGCCTAAAGCTAATCTGAAAAACAGGAATAGGGAAATTCCTGTCTATCCCTTTCCCAAGCCCCAAGGATGATGTTAACAGAGCCTGCTGCGAAAGACCACTTGGGATTCTGGTCTTGGGTTTAAGTCTAAACCAACTCCTACTCCACCATACAAGTTTAAAATGTAAGTGCCTCACACTGGCTTTACCCAGCATACAGCTGACATGGCAGTAACAGTCCTCAAACAGCCGGCAAACCATGGGAAGACTAATGATATCTTTTGTAGTCTCAAGCAGTTACCTTCATTGAATGGATAAATTAATACATGCTTCTCTTCAAGTTTCTATAGGGCAAAAAGAACTGCAAAAATGACAGGAAACACAAAATCATTCTTTATCTGCTGGGAAGGTGAAGGCCATTGTGTTGACGTCATTCACACTCTACCCACGGTTAATACATGCCATATCACTGATTCTGTGTCAGTTATCACTAGTTGGCACGTTAACATTAAAAATCAAATTGGAAAGCTAACTGGGACTGTACACATGAAGAGTAAAAGATAGGGAAGTGAACAGCTGACAGTAACAACACTTCCCTGCAGTAAATAAACATGGAAATGGTATCTCTTGAAGAATAAATTGGGGTAACATAAACACACCATCACCTTGATAATCCCATAAATTAAAAGGCATTCTAAAGGTAACCTTTTGTCTGTTCTTTTTTTTTTTTCTTTTTTCTTTTTTTTTTTTTCTTTTGTATTGAATTATGGTCAAGGCAGCACCTTAACTGTTTCCACAATGGAATGAAACCAGTGAAGTGGAATGCACATAAGAAAGAAATTGCTATTGATCTCAGCCCAGGCCACACCATGCCTTGCATAGCAAATGGTTTCCATTACCTTACTATCTTAAGATAATTAATGTGCAGTCACTGCCCCTATCTTATGTTATCGGTCATTCTGATAGTGTTCAATTTCTATCAGGCAATTCTACATTTTAGATGGGAGAGGCTTCATCAATAACTGTCATTTGATGATAATTTTATAAGTCACAATGCCACCTACCCAATCCAATCTGTAAAATATGCACTTCATAGCTGATTGACTACCTGCTACATAAAACTCCACTCTCCGATATAGTTTGCAATGTAATTCTCTTCATTGGTTTTTAATTATTACTATAAAAGATATTAAAAACTTGAGAAAAATCTTTGCCTCTTTCAACATGATCTCTTAATTGTTTTGTTTCCCTGAAAAGTATTTTTTTTAATTTAGCCAAATGATATTCGCTGAAAGACTGTACATATTTCTAACACTGCAGAATGAATTCTTTTATTTTATAATTGCAGCACGATGCTATTTTACAATCATGTCATACTACTACAATTTAAATAAAGTTTCCATTTTGTGGAATTAATAACTGCATTTCAGAAATCTACGCAAAACTTAACACGTTAGCTCACACTTTCTCATGACATAACATACGGTATATAGAAATATTACCTTTACCATAATATGGCTTTTTGACATGGCCGTCACTGGGTTTAGGCTTCCTGTCATCTCCAGAAAGGTGTCTTGGAGACTGTTCCTCAAATGATCTCATATTATCCCTCCTTCCAGCTTCCACTGCCATTTTTTCTCTCATGGCTTTTGCTCTCTCAGTTTCCAAAGCAATTGCTTTCTCAAGCAGGGTTAAGTTACCTTTTGTCATATCAAACACTTCTTCAGACCTATCTGAAGTAATAGAGGTGGTATCATCGTCTCTTTCATGACAACCATCCTCCTTTGCACAGCTAGAAAAAGTCCTAGATCTGGGGCTCAACTGTTCTTCAAGCCTCATGAGGTTCATCATATCAGAGTAATTCCGGTCTGGTGTTCTTCCTTGGAAGTCATCTTCTTGCCTGACATGCTGACGAGTGTTCATGTTTTGCTGTTGATTTCTTTCCTGTGGGTTTGTCTCACTGAGTTTCCTAGCCAGATCAAAACACTGGTTCCTTAAGCACTCCAAACTGCTGAGACACACCTCTTCGTCACTCTCCTCCACCATTTTTTCTGTAAGTCCATTGTTCACAGGCTTCCCTAGCATTACAAAGTTCATATTCCTATTATCTTGCTGCGAAGTATTGTCTGCATAATTTCTGTCATTAATGTTTTCTGAAAGCACTACGCCATGTCCTTGTGCTAATAATTTAAGGGAGTCCACTGTTTCCCTAACAACATCACTGTCTAAATCTAAACTCAGCTCACTTTTCCGACCAATATTTTCATTTTTGTCACTATCATCTTCCAGACTATTAGATGTATTGCTGTTCATTTCTGATTCTGTCCTGGCTCTGTATGCTGCATCCTCTGCAATTTTGCCAAGATTTAACAATGACTTGGCCACCAGTTCATCGTAATTATCATACTCATCATTATTGTTATCGTCTTTTTCTGTGTCTTGCATTATTCGAGTATTGTGACAATTCATTTGATGGTCTTCTGCATAAAAAACAGAAACAAAGAAAGAAACAAAGAAAGAAAGAAAAAGGAAAAGAAAAGAAAAAAGTGGCTACAATTGGAACTGTTGTTGCAATCGCACGGACAGAAAACAAACTGCAAGTCAAATATTGTTAATCATACAGCAATTCTATAACACTAAGGCCCATGTGAAGTGAATTTCTGTATAGTCCATCAGGCTATTTTTGTTTATTTGCTATTCACATGAATTTCTTTCACAGAACCGATAAGAAAAAGGCAATCAAAATGCTAATTACTACCACTGCTAAATATTATGGCATAAATACTTATGTTTCTCCTTTCATTTCTATATCTACAGTTTTATGGGATTTATTACAATCATATTACTAATAAGACTTAATCACCTATGTTTCCAACTTTTCTCACTCCTGTATTTCCTGTAAATGTGGTAGATGGCAAAGGAGTGAGTGCTACTGGATTTATTCTCTTACTGATGAACACCATTCACCAAAAGAGAAAGAATATACACCAAGCAGGAAACTGACAATTTTTTAACACCATACACACCATCAACACTAGATAACCAGTAACTATACGCAAAGATCAAAATGGCATTTTACTTAGTGGATCCACCAGTAGAAATCAAAGTCTCTCAGTTTAACTATGCAAACTGTGCAGAAGTAAGAATTTTTAAAGAGTTCTTACATGAAAGGAAAATAGAAGCAATTATATGCACAATGTAATTTTAAGTAAATATGCTAGCCCAAATTATATGGTCATACATGTATGATAGGGCTGTTTCCTACTGTCCTGTGTATTGTAACATAATGGTGCAGAGTTACCACGTTTTACTTAGCTTTTAGTAACTGTTGAATAATAGAGGGACAACTTCAGATGGAGCCAATGTGAGGCCCTGAGGGTGAGTCATCTCGCCTAACTTTAGACATGATCAAGGCAGGCATCTATACCTGAGTAAGCTATTCCGTGTTCCCATCCTTAGTCAGTAAGAGAAGCAGACACTTTAAGGATACAGTCCACCTGATCTGGTTAAGATATCTGCCTGGGAATAAAATTAGTAACACTAGACGTGCCTGTTTCTCTTCACTGACAACAAAGGGTCTCAGACTAGATGCCTACCTTAAAGATATCCATATTTGGTCAGATGAATATCATCCAGAGAGCACTTTCTGATATCTCATGTTGACTCAGAAGTTATGTCATTCTTAGACCCATTCTTAAAACATATATCCATTCATCATTATTTACTAATGAACGTCTCATAAAGTATGTTTTGATAATCAGCTACTCAAGCAATATTTAAATGTTTTGCATAACAACTGGAAAATAAAGTTCCTCAATCTTTCATTACATTGACGTGCTAGGCCAGTTTCTCAGCTGGTGCAAATTGAAAGAAACCAGTAGAGCTAGGACAATTAACACCTGCTCAAGAGCTAGTCCATCAAATTCTGATAGCATCTTTTCAGCTCAGATGTATTTTCAACACTGGTACACCTAAATACGTAGCATTTTCTAAAGTGTGACTTCTATGTTTCGGGTTAAACCAACCAAAGCGGGATATTTCAGGTAGTAGGTGGCTTGTACACTAACATTTTGATGACAGGAAATAATTTTTGATAAAAATAATTTTTAGTTAGTGGACAAGATAATAAATCAGAGTTTTAAATACAAAGCTCAACAGCACAATAGTTAATATTTCAGCCACAATATAGTATTCCTTCTACACAGTGGTTAGGGATCCTGGGATGATAGTAGGCTGTAGTTAAGCAGCAGAACTGGTAGATGACTAGGCTACGTCTAGGGGAAAAAAATGCTCTAATGGCAAAATATTATCTAATATAGATTATCTACTTTAATACAGTGGGAAGATAATTAATAGGGAAGGATGTGTGGTATTTTTACATGACAAGACATTCCAAGTCAATAGTGGGTTACCTATTTATCATCAAAGGGGGTTTTCTTTTAGTTACTGTTGTTCTCAAGATAATGATAATTCATATTTATGTTTCAGTCCCTCAAGAATTAAGTATATCAGAGTATCAGATTTTCAGTGTAAAAATAAGGAACGCCACTTGAACTTCCTATTTGAAAAATTTCCATCTTGAATGACTGCATAGAAGTAGGCAGTTAAGAATTACTGGATAATTAGTTTGTGATATTTGAAAAGCAGAAGTTTTAATACACTAAGAATAATTTTCTGAAGTGAAATGTCCAAAAAATTCCCACATTTATTTAAAAATTAAGGATAAAACCTGAAGCCAAGAAGATTGTTCAGTAGAAACTGCTGCTTTTGTGGGGTTCTTCTTGTAACTATGTCTGATGGGCAGTCAGGTGTAGCTGAAGGAACATCAAAGTAATTAAGGAAGCAGTAAGCTATAGCTCCAGAATTGCCAGTGCCTCCAACTTTAGAATGAGGTACCTACAAACACTGGTGAAATCAGTCCAAATCTAGCTCTAACAGGATACTGAAATAAAGAGTAGGGAAAAAACATGTTTTCTCAAGCCATCCAGAGAACTGTTCAGGTATGCAGTGACTATTCCAGGCCAACTTTTGAAACTTGAGAAATTTCAGGGTTTGTTTTTTAATAAAGGGGGTTTGTGTTTGTTTGTACAAGAATGAGAGTCATGTAAATGATCACCAATGGGAGGAGTATGTTATACTTTGCCTCCACAACAGTGAAAAGTCAAAATATGAATCACATATTGTATGAGTGAAGACATGTAAATTCCTTCTGAGTAGGTAAAGCTGGGTGAAAGCTGTGACTATAATATTTTTTATTCTTTTTGTTTGGTTATACCCTTTTCAGTTCTCCTGCCTCTTCAATCCTAAAAAGGAGAAGAAAAAAAATGTGGTGGAGGAGAAGAAAGTGTAAAGCATGAATCCCAAATGATAAAGGCAGGAAAACAAAATATTTTAATCAAGTTTCATTATTTCTCTTTTAATTTTTGTCCTTTTCTTCTATCTGCTTCCTTTAACAACTATTTTGCTCATGTTTCTTATCTCCATGCAGCAATTAATTTTAATGAAAAGGATATTTATGTATACTATGTCATCTCCTCAATAACAGTCTGTCGGATGCTGAGCCTGCTCCAGTGAAGCACTTGTGTCATCTGTTTATTAAACTGAAAATTTAAGTACAGAATTAGTTTGTGAATTAGTTAAGGGTCTTCTGGAAAGTATGTTAGCCTAGCAGCTCTATGTGAACTTATGTGCCTTTTCTTTGATTCAGCTCTGTTAAATCTAATCTTGCTTTCATTTCACATTTCTACAATTCCTAAGATTTAACCTTTAACTCAGTAACTACCTTGACACTATGCTGTTTAATGGCTGTTTGATAAATGACTGCAAAACATACAGGAGTAAAACACTTAAAACACCCTTACGTAAGTTTTGTAACCACTGACCCAAACTGCAGGTTTTTTATTTGGTGAAGAGGCTGAGTTTGTCTCAAAAAGACACAAGTTAGCCAGTTTAGGTGAAGAGCGCACAAAGTTATCACATATCCTTTTTCTGTTAGCTTTAGGGTTGCATAGATAAGGAATATGCAACACAGTTTAAAAAGAGTATCAGATTATTTTAGCCCTCATCTGCACAATACTATGACAATTTAGGTATTCTTGATCGCAAAATTTGTTCTTTTTAACTCCCAGCAGATGTAACAAATGACAGGAGGGAAATTATAGTGA
>JANZLP010000015.1:11463808-11477079 GCA_026930925.1 Chelictinia riocourii
AATTCTTCTGATCAAAAGGAGCAGGCATTTTCAGCAAGACAGTCCCTCAGTATGGCTTCCCCTGCCAACCCCAGTTACCAGGAAAAAAGGCAGGTTAAACTACAATGGCTAAATATCCTAGCTCACAGTGTTCACACACAGAACCATTCGCCTCTAGATCAGATTCACACAGCCTTTAGTTTTCAGTTTGCTCTACAAAGTCTTCTGCTCATTAGCCTTCTAGTGACCTTTCCGATTTTTTTTTAAGACACACTCAACATAAATAGTAAATAGCATTCACTTCTCTGACCAGCAGCTCACTCAAACACTGCTATCAACACCCAAACCTCATTTCATCATTTCCAGAAAGTATGCACCTAGGGTGCGAATCTGTCTGTATTTCACATTGACAAAAGTAGAGCTGGCTTAGGAAATAAAAAAGGAAAAAAAAAAAAAATTAAGACAAAAGACACATTAAACTCTTTTTGGTCAAAGTTGTTCTCTGTGGTTTGTGCAAAGTATTCTGCAGATTCTGAAAGGTCAATATTTAGTTCAGGTTCCCTCTTTTTGGCCCCAAATGCAAAGACAGTAATGCAGGCAGACCAGACACAAGCATGCTCTGTTGCATTCAGGGGCAAAACAATCACAGGAATGAAGGGGATGAAGGGTAAACCCTGCACCTTTGAGATGGTGACTTTCCACATTGAAAAAAATAACCTTTCCCCCCCCAAACCAGATGCCTTCTGGGAAAGCTTCCGATCTCAAAAATAACTATTGATGGAAAATAATTTCTAAAGGCAGAATGGGACTTTACCCATCAGGCTTACAGGACTGTGGGCAACATGTACATTAGGATCTTAGGGAGAAGTTGTGTAGCCACAGACCCAGCTGCTAAAGGAAACTCACCTTTCTAAGAAGCATGATTTCCATGGTCTAAATTTATCATTTGTATCTTTGAGAAAATATACATGAACAAAGATCTGATGGTTGAGATTAATAATGCTCCATTTAAAAGAAAAATGCCTCTCTAGTGGGACTAACTGTTCCTTTTAGATGCACTAACATACTACAGGTAAGGTACTTCTTGACTGCTCAGAGCAATTCTTAACTGGCAACACACACACGAAATTCAGTTTCTGGTGTTTAAGCAAAACAAAAAAATCATCACTTTTCCCAGTCATGAGCAAGATGAACTTTGGCTCTTCTACCACCATCTAACCCAGCCACAGGGACAGAAGCAATAGGGACAGAGGGTGGGTGGACAGGGTGGGATCTGTGCCCAGGCAAGGGTGAAGACCTGACCCTCTGTGATTTTCTTTTTTTCATGAAAAACAAAGTCCCTTTCCAATGCCAGCTATCACTGAGAAGAAAAGCAGCTTGTGATGGGCCCATGGAAGACACCATATAAGAATGTATTTTTCAACAATTTCTACAGATCTCAGGCACTTGGCAATGTCACAGTTTGGATGTGGTCCAGGGTGGTAGCCCACCATGGCCTGTCCATGGCTATACAGCTCAAAGTGTGCTCTGCAGCCTAGAAACCCAAGCTGCTATCTTTTTTTTCTGACATGGCAAAACCAGAAAAGCTGCTTAAGCTTAAAGGGGCAGGAGCATGTTGGGTCACTTCTAGCCTATTTGCAGAGAAAACAAAGTGCGAAGCTTCGAAGAGTCCTGGCCTGGATGTGTGGAGACCCTGCAGTGCCAAGGATGCAGTCCTCCATTGCACCTTCCTGAGGTTCACATCCACCTTAGCAGCCCCTGTCCCTGCATGGTAAAAGACCAGGCTGTGGTCCAGGTCTCTGCACTGGATTTGTATTTGCGCACAAGTTTTTTGCTTTCTTTGAATTCTTTTTTTCTGTTGCAGCCAATGTTTAGGAAGCAGAATTAACAGTGGACAAAGTAGGCAGAAGCCTGCAGGTGGCTATGATAAGAGATATTTTTTTTTAGGAAAACCTGTCTGGCTCAAAGACCAGCATGATCAAAAACTGCAGCTTTGTACTTGGAGCAGGGGGATAATCCAACTGTAAACAGGAGAAAAGCCTGATGTATGGTCAGAATAGGGAGTCTCTGGCATCCCTTCAGCTTGGAGGTCAGCCTGTCTCCATGCTTGCTCAGTGGAGTTGCCTGCAACCTAATCTGTCATCATGCAGGGATCTCCTGGGTATGAGTATTGATTGGACCTGCTTTTCAACCTGGATTACACTATTGCTCAGCTTGGATACCTACCCCCTTTGCTACAGACTCTCACAGGTGCACAGAAAGAGCCCTCCAGAGCCTTCACAATGTGCCCAGGATGGCAGATGAGTATTTCCACTCGCTCACCAGCACTTGGCAACACAGGATAGACCTCAAGATGAGCTAGCAAGTAAGTGCATCACTAACTTGCATTGCACTTGGGACCACATTCATCCTAGCTTTAACTGCCCTGCTGCCTAAGCTAGCTCTGCAGCACGCACTTACATTTGCTGGAGCTCTGGGGAGAAGGGTTGCTTCAGGCATAATAATCCCTTTGGAGGCAGATGTTGCTTTTCCAGGCTTTGATGCTCACAGTCAGTGACAGCAAAATCTGACCAATAACAACTATAGTCCTTGTTTCTGTGTTGCTGAAAAGAATTCAACAGTAGGTGGAAGCCTTGGAAATCCTTTGAGAGATTTCTCCCTACCAAGTCCTAACTCCCGAACAGAGAGGCAGAGTTCATCACTGCCATAGCACTCATCTTGCAGTACTAATGATGCTTCAGCTGTCAGGATTTAAGTTTGTATATAAAGACATTATATTTACTTCTGGTGGAAAAACTGTGCTTCATTTTAAACGAGAACTCTGTTTCATAAAGCTCAAGGTCACAGTTCTGGTCACATTTACCAACCGCCTTTTGAAACTTGGACTATGCTGCTCACAAACCACATCCAGGAATGACAGCATACAGAGCAGGACGACCCAGAAGCCCTGTAACCCAGGCATGACCTCAGACATGTTGCCTGGGCTGCCTTCTAGCAAAAACTTGTGCTTTCTGCATGCTTTCTCTGTCATATCTCCATGTTTCTGGGATGCTGATGGACTCATTTTGGAAGACCCACTCACAGGCCAGGATCAAGATCACAGAACAAATATGTTTCAGGTGCCATATCTGGTAGCTGGGATAAAAATCAGCTTGAGCCGTGCAGCCCCAGAAAACTCTCTACAAACTCCATCCTCCTCCATTCAGCTGGGGGATTTTTTGAGACAGGAAGAATGCTTATGTTTCAAACAAAGCTATCTGCTAGGTTCAGACACCCTATTCAGCTTACAAACAAATAACTTTCAACCATGTCTGGCCAAACTTCTCCTGTGTCAAACAATGCACTCCACTGGGACCTCGAATAGCCTGGGTCAGGATCAGCAACAGGCATCTGTGCCAGAGTTCATTTCCTGGTGCTGGGACATCACAGGAAGCTGGTGGGATGAGTGACCAAGAGATTACAGATGTGCCCCACACTTCAGGGCACTGTCAGGAATAAGAACATTCAGGGGTTGGTCAAAAGGACTGAAGACAGGCACAAGTTGTGCTGTCCCAGATAGCAAGTCAAGGACTGAAAGAGCTTAGGAGGAAAATTAAGAGACCATTAGGAAGGTTAAACATTCCTAACGCCCACGCGGCACAGGCAATCTCAGACACAGGACTAAACTTGCCCGAGCTCAACTTTGTTCAGACATGGCCTATCCCCAACCTCCCGTCACAGTGAGTCAGGTCTGTTCTCCTCCTCAGCACTGCCCGCTGACCCCTGAGACTCACTAACAGCAAGCACAACTATCAGCTGGCTTAGAGGCTTCAACCTCTGATCTTCATCAAATTGCACACCTCCATCTTCTCTGTACAAGGGTAAACAAGCCTGCAGCTGCACAGAAGAGTGCACAGAAAAGGCAACTGCACCAAATAGGTGCTCAGAGATCTCTCCTAGAGGGCAGAAGCCTGTTTGTCTCTGCAGCACATTTATTTTGCCTTGCTTGTGGCCAAAGTGCAGGCCTGTGGCTCTGGCGTGCCTGCTCAGCCCAGGATACAGCCACACTGGGCTTCACTCCTATCTCCATAGCATTCCTAAGGGTTCAAGCTTCAAGGAAAAGACTCTCAACATTGCTCCTTTCCATTTGAGGGAAGAGTCCTACTAGCTTTTACATATCAGGTCTCACATGTGCCCTTCCACCCTTTACCAAATAAGGTCTATAAACACCTGCCTAGAAATTGATCCTTTGCCTTATCACCATTTCATTCTTGGAAGAAATGGGCTGGATTCCTGCACTAGGTGCTTCTTGGCTTCCCACTCTCTGCAATCACGTGCTACTGAATGAGCTGCAATCATGAGCTACTGAGCCACAGCAAAACAAAAACAGGAAAGGAGGAGCAATCCATGCTTTATTCTGACCTCTGACATAAGTTTCTCCAGGACCACAGTCAAGATTCACTCTTTTCAGGTCTCCCATTAGCTTCTTCCTGAAAAGGGATCTATCTGATGCACCTAGCAGAGAGGGTATTGAGAATCTGTTTTGCAGATTATTCAGAAATACTTTCCTGGGAAGTCCAATAGTCATCACTTACCCAATGGGACACAGACTTAGTCAGCTTTCTTGGACACTGCTGTTGTCTTTTCAGAAGACCTGAACAATTTTTCAAACTGTAAATGGATGTTTTGTCCTCTAGGAATCACTTTTATCCATTAGGAGTTTGTTAAACGTTTGTGATCGACTAGGTGGTGGAAGAGGGAAAAAAATCCCAGCAATCGTATAAAATGTAGCTCCTATTGCTACTTCAGAGCAACTGATGTTACTACTCCTATGAAGATGAGGCCCCTTGACTTCACTAAAACTGAAGATTTCCTGGAGGATACTCACAGACCCTGGATTATTCATACCATTTTTAGCAATGAGAACAAGCTCTCAACAACACAATGAGTACTATACACCACAAACTTGATCTCCTTGATCACAAGGAGATTTTTAGCCTGGTTCTCAGCAAGCCAGTGCCCGCATCACCATCAGCCCAATGGACAACACTGTAACCAGTTAACCAGAAAATTTAAAGATGCCTTAGCAAGGGAAAAATAACTTTTCTCCCTTCTCCACACCTCTTATATCAGGGCTGGGAAAATAAAGCAATATGTCCTTCCCCATTCAGGTTGGAGTTGTGCATCTTACTAGTGACAAGTAAAACCTGTTTCAGTCTGATCGCACAAAGTATGTGGAGAACCAGCAAAGCATAGAGGGGGTCTTTTCTAGAGTCCAGGTTCAGACCAACCTCTGAATTAAAAAAAACAACAAAGCTCTTATGCCACCTTGAACATCACCAAAACACTCTGGTTACATGTATATAGAGAGACGGGTAGAGATAAAGACTGGATGGAAATACTAAGAGGATAATATGTTCAACATAGAGATTATTAGTAGCCTTTTATAACACTAGTTCTGGTATTCCTTTTAGCATGCAGCCATATAGATATATATTTTCTGGTAGGAGAAACAGGCAAAAGTAGCTTATGGTGAAAATATGCATACATTTGAAAATGGCAGCAAAGATCAGATACAAATCCAGCCCTAAACTCTCTCCAGACTAGAGGATATTTGGATTTAGGCTTTGTTCAGTGCCTTATCTTGCATGAATGGCTCCTCTCTGGTGCTGTATCCCTTCTGTAAACATCACAGCATAGCTCAGCCAGTGAGGCAGGAAGGAAGGGTAAAGAATATATGAGAGATAGGGATGCCCTTGCTCCCTTACTTCAGTAAGTACAGGTTATCCAAACCCTTGATGTAATCTTAAGATGCGTCAAGATAACCAACTAAACCTCTTTCCCTGATTACATGGTCCTCATTTTGGATGGCAGTGAGTTTAATACAAAATATATCAAGTTAGGGAGGTAAAGCAAGAATTACATCACTTGAAACCTCCTCACATTTCAGGAGTGACTCAGTAACTGGTTATCTGCAATGAAAATGTCATCCAGAATGAAGCCATGGTTCTGTATACGAATGTGTGTATAGAAAAAATAAATTCCAGTGTTAAACTGCAAAAGCAACAACCTCATTGACATAGAATCTCTTCTCAGCAGTTTTGCACAACCTTTTGCAAATAAATGTGCTCAGAACTTAACTTACTTATTCTACTAGAATAGTGAAAACACCTCCAAAGACATTGGTATATATGCTTGCTACAGATAACAATGCATTGGTGCCATATCAAGTAACAGCAGCAAAAAAATACACATAAATGTCACACCCAAGACCAATGCAGTAATAAACCTGTTGCTAAATCCATTAACTTCTATGCTACAGTTGACATGTTGTTGTGAAAAAAGTGAAAGTGCTGATTACTAAACTGCAGCAGTGGTGGTGGTTGCAGCCATGAATGTATTGTGCCATCTACTCAGTGTTCAGAGAACAATCCAGTGTGCCACAGACAGACCATCATTCAGTTCTCAGTAAGAAATCCACATCTCCTAGCAGGAACATAATTTAAACCAAGAAGGATTTCTTCCACAGATTACTTAAATATGTATTTTAATGCCCTTTTGAGCCTGAATATTTATAACATATTACATTTGAATTTGCTTTCCTGGAAAAACTTTTTGCTTACCATGTCAGGATACATTTTACAGAACTTATGACGAAGACTGTGAGGAGAAGGCAACTTCAATACTTCTGACCTGATGCAAAAGCCACTGGAGTCAATATAGGAATTCCTCACTGGTTTTGGTGAGTTTAGGATTAGACCATTTAAAATACAATATCTGTGTTTTAAATGGTCTAATGGAAAATGGAAAATGAGAAAATTCTGAAAATACGACAGATAAGAAACCATCTTGCTTGGAAAAATATTAGATTTAATAATAAAAAGAGTCAGATGTCTCTGGTATACTTTGAATAAGTTATTATTATTTATTAGCATTACTCAGGGTGCTTCCTTAACAAGAAGTTCTTATGTTTTCAGAGTTCACTTGCTTCTGCTGTTTATAGGAGCAGTTTGTTGAGACTAGCAGTCCTCCAGCTTTTCAGGTCATTTATTTCAGAAAAACCAACCTTTCCCCATCTGGCTACCGCTGCTGTCCTGAGTGATGTGGCCATATAGAATACGCTTCAATGTAGGACATTATGGCATTGTCTGGTGGTAGTTAGTTGATGACTCAGTGCCATTTCCAGGAAAAGCAAGTGACAGACAAACCCACCTGTGTATCTCATACATGCCCAGGTGAATCATGTTTTGGAGAGAGAATTAGGGATAGGGGAATGGACTGCACATGAGTTCAAAATGAATATGTAACCGTAAAGAAAAAGATCCCCATACTTTATGACCTTGAAGAACTAGGTTTGTACAGCTTCAGGAAGAAAAACACAACTCAGTTTAAGGGAAACAGTAAAGGTAAGCAGGAGCTACGGTTTCCATTTTACGGGAAATTCTACCTTTTTGAAAGTGTTTTCCCTATTCTGAAACAGAATAAAATTTCTTCCCAAGTTTTTCTTGAAGTAAAATGCTAACAGAAAAGAAGTGTTTAAGATTTACCCAAATGCTTTGCTTTGACTTTGAAATTTTTAAAACATTTGAATTAAAATACATTTTGGAATGAAAACACAAATGTAACATCTTTATTTTGATCAGGTATTTTTTAAATATTTTTTTTTAAATCAGCTTTCAAGGAGTTAACATTTTCTGTATACAGTTTTCTGTTTATTTCTTTAAATTTCCAGACAGTCAGGGAAAATAACTGGGAACTGTTACTACAGAGCTTTTAAAATATACCCCACTGCAGCAGGTAGCTACACATAAAATAAGCCTTTTCCAGTGGCATTCTAACCTGGTCTCAGTACAAAGTTTCTTTACCTGCCTTCATTGCTCCAATTGTTCTTCCAGACAGGTGATCTGAAGAAAGGGTCCATATGGTCCTGTTGATGACACTTTTATTTATCAATAGATTTCTGCTGGAAAAAAAAATAATTACTTCAGTGGCCCCCTGTGGATGGAGAAATCTGGAGATATAAAGTTAGGTTTCCCATTTTAGCAACATATGTACTATCTTACGATAGCTTTTGTTTTAGCTAAGAGCATCACCCAATTTCCAGCATGGTTACAGCTGCAGGAAAAGACTGGCAGCTAACATAGTAATGAGTCAGTATCTATTGAGATTGACTCATTACTATTAATTTCCCCATTGCTTCCAACATAGCTGAAGCTGGTTTTCCCCTTCTCCGACCCACAAAGCTAGGTGCATATAAAAAATAACCAACACTACCTTTTGTGTCTCT
Source organism: Chelictinia riocourii (assembly GCA_026930925.1). NCBI lineage: Eukaryota > Metazoa > Chordata > Aves > Accipitriformes > Accipitridae > Chelictinia > Chelictinia riocourii. The sequence goes on from JANZLP010000015.1 coordinate 11,472,054, forward strand.
GCAGGAAGGACGTGAGCCAGATTATTCCGAATACAAAGAGTTCAAACTGACTGTGGAAAACATAGGTTATCAAATGCTAATGAAAATGGGCTGGAAGGAAGGCGAGGGACTTGGCTCAGATGGACAGGGGATTAAAAACCCAGTCAGCAAGTAAGCGGAGTTGTTCTACTATTGATTTAGTCCTTTCCTCTTGGGCTGATAATTGATGCTCCTAACCTACTGGAAGCAGCTGCAATGAATATGACTGTAATTCGTCACTTGAACAGAATATGGAGTCCTCTCAGCAAAGCAGAAAAATAATTTCTGATTTCTCTGGAGTTCCCTCCCCCCAAGGCCTGGGTTTGTTACTTTATGTCGAGCCGGAGGTATGATCTGAGCCAAGAGTATTTTGTTTCTAATCTCGATTTGCATAGCGCATTCTTCTGAGAGGTGCCTTCTCACCAGTTTCCCCATGTATAAAATGAAGATAATACTTGTCTGCACCTCACCTCTCCCAGGGCGTGAGAGGATTAAGTCATGTCTTCAAAGTCATAAATTTATTTAAGTATTAAAGAACATGCCTTTTGCATCTGAAGCACTACCTGCTAGCTAGTCCCTGGTGTACTGTGGGTGAAAGGCGATTACCGATAGTTGCTACTGCTAGACCTGCGTTTGAAAGATGTTTTTCAGTCCAGATCAGAGAGCTTTGTGTGTGATCATGCAGCTGGCTTGACGTCACTCTTTTGCACAGAAGTTTTCTGATTTGATCATGTTTTGTATATAACAAAGCTTTATGAGAGTTCTATCCAAAAATAGACGAGCAGCTCTTTTTAGGTGAATCATCTGTTGGTAACATATGCTGAACTTCAGAACCAAATATTGGGGATAGGAAATACTCCGACTTGTTTTTTAGCGTTAAATCCTTTTAGAAATACCAGTTGTTTGTTTACTGCACAGTAGAAAGTATCTCCACAAAGCACTTCTGCTCCTCTTTTGCAAGATCTCTCTGGCAACGTGCTTATTGGTTCAGAGAAGATATCTTTTTTTTTTTCCCAGGAGCTAGAATTCCTTTTACAATTTGTAGTAGAAGAAAAAACAAACAAATGACAAGTCTGTTAAAGAAACAGAGTAAATCTTCTATTTGGTCATCAGAGTAATCTGGCTTCTTCACGTTCTCAGTGTGTGTGCATGCCTGTGTGCCTTTTTTTAATATAATATTGATACTGGTTCCAACTGAGTACTGAGACTGCAGAAACTAAGGTACTTACTAATTGTTGAAACATTTAGATTATTGACAAATTATACAGTTGTCATATTTGATAATTTCATTTTTTTCTGCTCGAACCAAAATTAAAGATACTGCGGATTACTGTATAATTTCTTTTAAAACACATGGCTGTTTTCATAATGGAGTACAAAGTAATTACAGACCAATTTCCTTAATAGTTTAAGGCTAAACAGTAGAACTCTGCCTTGGCTTAAAATATTACATTCAAATTTATAGGACAATTCTGAAGAACCCCACTTTATTTTAGGGGTTGGCTCACCAGCTCTTATGGTCTGCCCTTTAAAAGCTTAGCAAAAAGCTTTGTGTATTACAATTATTTTGCTAAATTTAATCCCTACAAGAGAAAAGAGAAGCAAATAACATCAGATCCCTTGTATTTCAAAACATACAGCAGGACTGCTAGTGTCTTTGACTTTGAGGCAGTAGTTTTAACTGTGAAGTAGTTAAAAAAGAGTTTGAATATCTCAATAATATTACAGGGGATGATAACAACTGGATACTGAGGAAATAATTTTTCACTACATTTTAAAAATATGGTATGATTAAAAAAAGGAAGAGTAGCTAAGGTCTAGGGAAAGTATGTTGAAAAAGAAATCTTTTTATCTTGCGTAAGTCAGCTCTAGAAAAAGAATTAATCTACAGTCTGAAGAACAGCAAGTCCAGATGACTGAAACACTAAAATAAATTATTCAGGAATCAGTATTTTTCTGTATCACTAGCTGGAAAATGCTTTTAAAAAGTTAATCAAGACTCAGAATCTCTCTTCCAAGTAGGTACACAGTATTACTCTTTCAGTTCAACCACTGTTACATTCCCCGAAGTTCGTATATTAAAGGCATACTTCTCCTAGACACAAAACAAAGAACAGGAGATCTGTGAAAAAAGTGCTCTTCTGTTTGCCCCTACTACATCTTTTTTCAGGAAGTAACATAAGACCTTATTCATACCTTGGTTATGCTAACTATCTTTCAGTGTAAGAAAGTGAAAGAAAACTCAGTATCTCTCCCAATATAAAAGGAAACTTCAAAATTTTTTCATGAGTGCTTCACCCTATTCCATTAGCTTACTTCAGTGAGCTATGACATGCAAAATGTACACGATTCCACTTTTCTTCAATGCCACATTTCACCACTTATTTAAGCAACTTCAAAAAATAGCTATTACCAATGGACACACACCACATTTCTTCACTCTCCCAGTTTCAACAACAGTCAAGATTTGCCAGAAGTATTGGGTTCAGGTGCAGAGATGGTCACAATACGTATGACTTCCTGACAGCATCATCTCATTTGAGTGGTACTTCAATGAGGAAAATAGTTAAGAGTTTTTTTTAAAATAACAAAACAAATACAATACATAAAAGCATTTTAAAGGTTTCCATTGCTTAGTTTTCTGCAGAAAGTCTATGGCTGATGATTCTAAATGAAAATACATGAAGTAAAACAATAAAACCTCATGTTCAGCAACTAGGTAAACTAAATCCAGAACAAGCTAGAATAGAAAACATACATATGAATTAATAGGTCCAATAATGGAAATTAGAAAACTCACATATATTTAGAGTGTTTGGATAGAAGCTCAGTTCTAGCAATCTCAGTAAGCTTTCTCTCAAAGAGGATTTTCAATTAATATGCATATTGTTGTAAGGAATTGCTATAAAGAACTTAAATACAGGCCTTCTTGAGAAAAAAGTATAAAATTATTTTTTTCACCATACTTTCTAGAGCAATACTTGAGCTCAAGAATGGATACAAATTGAAAAAAATGAAGACTGGTTAACATTAAATAGTACATTACATACATGAAATACTGGACTTGATAGGCTATCTTATATCGTCTTGCTGTTCAGTTACGTACAGAAAAAAAAGATACAGAAATTCTTTAAAATGTTTCACACTATTCCGTGCAGCACAATATTCTTTAAAAAAATAAAAATGCAATCACCTCAGAAAGGCTAGAGAAAGAAACTTAGAAACTTGTTTTGGTTTTCTTTAAAGGAGACTTCAAACAACTTTCCCAGATTCTCCTCTGACACTAGCCAGAAAATTACTAGACTATTTTAGAATTCCAGGCCCAATTACTGCTTTCTCATTTTCTCCATGGATCACTGGCAAGGTGAGGAAGTTATGTTCACCAAGTCAACCAGAGATTAAAAAAGTAATCAAAAAACAGGCCAATACCATTTAAGTGCTCTCTTAGTCAAAATGCCCACAATCTTTTTCTGTTTAGAAAACAGAAAAAGCTCTTTATTACTCTACTTATCTTCTATAATTGTCTTTAAAAAGATTCACATAAGATTTGTGAAAGAAATTAAAATTTTAGCAGTCCTATTTCAATCCAAAATAACTAGGAGAAGTGAGCAACCCTGGAACCTTCTCTCCAACAGAGCCACCAGGTTGAACAGCAGGAATTCACATCTCCACAACCATCTGCAGATGCACAAAGCCTGAAACTCACTACGTTATTCTTATATTCTCAGACTGTTTCCATAGAAGAATAGACTAATATTTACTAGAAGAACTAGTATTTATTCCAAATGACAGCACAGATTTCTTGCTTGTCGGAGAGAAAGAGTACTCCCTTCCCCAAGTGATGCAAGTGGATTTTTCAAGCCTCATGACAGAACATCTTCACACCTGCCTCATCTAGGAAATGCACAGAGATCCTTAATCTCAACAGCTGTGCACTTAGTGTTAGGTTACACATGGAGCATTCCTACTGTTTCTGATGAGATATTTATATAAGAATTTATAGTTCTCTGTGAGCATATCTGCATTTAACATATGACAAATAACATTATATACAAACTTCACCTGCAATTTTAAAATAGGCCTTGATACTGGCCGGCACAATGCTGTTTTGAAAGACATTTACTTCCACTTCCAAAAGCAAACATATAAAACAATAAAAAGAATGACATCTAAAATAACAGGAATATATTTTATTTGCCATGCTTTGAATTAGTCAGACAAGCAATACTTTTTATTTTGCTGCTTTGCTTGATGTGAATGCAGAAGTAGACTTCTAACCAAGATGACCTAAGAATACGAGGCAAATGACATATAGGTACAGCAGATTTTTTGGAAAATGCCTGTGTTGATAATTTTGATTTAAAGTGTTTACATATAGCTAGATGTTCAATCTTTGAACATTCAAAAATACCAAAACACTTAAACAAGTTTAACACAGTTAGAAAGGACTTACTTTTATTGTAGCAAGTTGCTAGTACACCTTTATCTGCAGGACTGGTACTAATGTGCCAAATTTCACCCACTTGATGAAGGAGAACGTTTTTGTTTATAATGTTATTTTCATCATCAAAATCTATGATGTGAATCTGCAAATACAATAAAAGAGAACATTAGGGTTTCAAATGTTTTCCTGTGGGTCTTAATTATGCATGATGACTGCGCAGAACAATTTAATGAGAATTTTATAACAGATATCTACTTTAATTAATTGTTATACTAACAATTTAGTATATCATTGATTTCATGCAGGATATACTTTTCTAGAAAAACACAAGCAATTTCCCCATTTTGAGGAAATACCATGTTTATTCTTCTCAATTTTGCAACTTAAAGCTTGAAGGTGATTTTTCATTTTATGGCTAATAGTAAATAAGCCACTCATATTGCAATGCAACACTTCTTATAGCAATAGACAGAATTAACAACATTAAAATCCGCAGCGTAAGTCTTGGGTGGGTGGTATCTGTCCTTCTGCTGTGGCGTGCTGTGTAATTCCTTTAATTTGTTC
>JANZLP010000015.1:11665677-11675868 GCA_026930925.1 Chelictinia riocourii
CATTTCACCATGGAGGTTAATCAGTGAGCCAGCAGCGTTTTTAGGTCCCCGTGAGGGTGTTCAACCCCTGCTTGGGAGAGTGTCCACTGGGGAAAAATGCCAGTGAGGAGGGATGTGGAGGCATTGTGTGGTACTGGCACAACAGTCAGTGCTAATCAGCAGAGAGGGGTCAGGCTTGCAAATCCAGCAGCATCGTTGGAGAGCACAAGTGCATTTGAACTACCCAGAGGATAAATGCCTGGTGGTGCATCATGAAAATGTTTTACTGAGGCGCTGGTACTATATAGACAACATATTTCTTTTTAATTTGATGGGAAAAGCTTTTGTCTGCTGTGATGAAATAGGAAAGGCTGAAAGATTTACTGTCTCAAGGTTAATTGCAATCAGATCTTTGGTGCAATTAATTTTAACAGGCAAAGAGAATCACAGGCCAGAAAAGAGAAAGGGCAGGTTAGAGAATATTTAGATGAGTTAGAAAGGTTCTAGTCAGCAGGGTCAGGTGAAATTTGGTACAGAATACTTAAGAAAGTTGCCAAAGCAATTGCTGAACTATTAGTGATTGTCTTCAGATGCTTATGGAGGATTAAGAGGTCTCAGAGCCCTAGAGAAGCTTTCACATAGTACCTGTATTTAAAGAAAAAGAAAAAGTAACACATTGAACAGCTCATCTGGGATACCAGAGCAAATGGTTAAACAATTAAGAAAGGCACCAAGTAGATAACAAGGTGATGGAGACAGTCATTGTGGATTTGTCAATAACAAATCATGTCAAATCTACCTTTATATTTTTTACTTTGCTGATCTGATAGATCTAGAAAACCAGTAAGATGTGGTATTTCTTGATGCTCACGTGCCAAATGGGGAATAGCTTTAGTTCCCAGAAAGTGAGTGCACTGCTTAAAAAACTGCTGTCAAAGAAACATTATCAGTGCTTTGGGGTAAAAATGAGAGGGCATTTCAGGTCAGAGTTGTGTGAGGTTTATCCTGAACACAATTCTGCTCAGTATTCATGCTGATATTTTGAATGATGTAATGAAGGAGTAAGGAGGATTTCAAGAACTGTGGGTGACAGGTTCCTATTTAAAATTGATTTTTACTCAGTGGAAAAATGTCTGGTATCAACCAATGAAATACAATAACAGAAAGGGGAAAGTACTGTACATAAGAAAAAGTGACCAAATGCCCCAGAATATGTGAAAGGCAGAAAAGATTGGGAGGTTTCAGGGTTAACATCAGTACTAAACTGCAAAAGATTTCAAGATTTGATGGTTTATCAACTCAATTTATTCTGGGATATACTCATATATAAAGACATGGAATAGAGTTATTTTCTTTTCCCCTGTGTAGGCTGCGTCTCAGCTGGAATAGTGGGCTCACTTCTGAGCAATGGATATGGACAAAATGTTGGGAATCCAAAGCTGAAGCAACAAGACTGATTAACAGTAGGAAAATGTGACCTGTGAAGTAAGACTAAGAGCTCCATTTAATCTAGAAAAGAGTTAAGTAAGGAAGTATGTGGTGCAAGATGTAAAGGCTTTTTATAAAGGAGATGATAACTCATCATTTCCAATGCCCACTGATGACATGGCATGAAAAAAATACGCTGAATGTGAAGCCAACAAGGTTTGGTTTGGATATCGGGAAAGATCCAACAAAAGGGACAGTTAAGTTCTAAAACAGTTTTTCTAGTGAAGCAGTGGACTCATTATTATTATTGTTGTTGTTATTAAAATATTTCCATGTTCTTCACTGGAAACAGTTCCACCTTAAATAAAAAATTCTTTTGGGCTTGTTTTAAGAACAGGATAAACTGGATTTGGACCCTCTGCAGAGGGATGGACTAAACCAGTGATTCCTAATACTGCTGTAGCTAAACATCCCTGCTGTTGCCTTTACATCTTCAGTGCCCTACCGCTTCTGACTGCTGCTACTCCCCTGCCTGCCTCCCAGCCCCTGCTCTTTCCTTTTTGCTGCTGTTCTGCCCTCCCCACACCAGCTGACGCTGCTGCTGTCTTCTACTTGCCTCTTAATTGATACCCCTGGCAGTGGTGGCTGGGAACACAAAAAGCCCTTAAGAGATTGTCATGACTAGCACACCTCACTCCTTGGAATGCTGTGCTATATAGTTTCTTCTGGTCCCTTCCAGGCCCATATTTCAGTGCTGCCATGATGCTATGACTTCTTTTCCTGGCAGAGTGTAGAGTGACATAGACAGTGCTTGATAATGAGTGTGAAGCAGAACTGTGCAAAAAGGATTTTGAGTCTTCTTCTCAGTCAGCTGTATGCTAATCTGGCCGCCTATCTATGCCTGCCCAGCATCAAGGATGCACGGTTATGCTGAATTCCAGTAGCTGTGAGGATTTTATTGATTTTCCTATCCAAATCCCTTGCTGCTCTTGTTTGTAGCTCGGGCACCTTTGGGCTGGCTCAGCACCAAGAGCAAATCAAGTAATAAAACAGCAAGTCTCCTGTGGCTGGCAGGGCAAGTGCCGGTGCTGTGCTGTGCTCTCCGCACAGTGCTACACAGGCCAGAGGCAGCCAGGAAAATGTGCCCCAAATGAAATCTTGCTGTGAGCATGTTAGGCTAACTTCTGCAATCTTATAAATATAAATAGCCATATGTGTTTATACTGCAAAAAGAATTGCACCAACACACATACAATATCACTCCAAAATAAGGAAACATAAACTGTTAATATTTGGCCTTCTGGAATCAATGTTAAGTCCAGTGATTGATTGCTGCTCAGATGTATAACTTTGCTTTGGGATCTCCATAATATTTTCCTAACTTTGATCTCTTAACAGACTGTCTCTAGCAGATACTGGAGTGGAAACAGGCATGAGAACAGTCTGGAGAAGAGAAGGCTCCAGGGAGACCTTATAGCGGCCTTACAGTATCTAAAGGGTGCCTACAGGAAAGCTGGAGAGGGACTTTTTACAAGGGTATGTAGTGACAGGACAAGGGGTAATGGAAGAAGTTCTTCACTGTGAGGACGGTGAGGCACTGGAACAGATTGTCCAGAGAGGCTGTGGATGCCCCATCCCTGGAAGTGTTCAAGGCCAGGTTGGATGGGGCTTTGAACAACCTGGTCTAGTGGAAGGTGTCCCTGCCCATGGCAGGGGAGTTGGAATTAGATGATCTTTAAGATCCCTTCCAACCCAAACCATTCTATGATAAGTTGGGGTTTTTTTAATGGTTTCTAAGTAATATTTTTGAGAAGCTAAATTACATTTCACAGAAATATAAGGCTATTTGCACTAGAATTAATTGTTCCAACTTAAATATTTGTTTTCTAAAGTAATTTCAAAGAACGCTTGTAAACGTTTCAAGTAGTGTTTCACATTTGCTTGTATTGAGCATGACTCCAGCTAGCTTTATCTGATAGATGTTGGTACTTGTATGGGAAGAGACCATGAATAGTCAGTCCTTTCCACACTGCACATGCTCCTCACAAATCTACAGACCTCTCCTGTAACTCATCCCTCTTCCTAGTCTATTCAGATGTTGCTCCCCTGTTTCAGGTCTGTGAGTATGACCCTATCTTTTTCTCTTCCTCTGCCGCTGCCCTAGTCCTTTTCTCACACTAGCACGTACTCTATTGCTTAGGAAGTGATGGATGGCATCAACTGTTGGACTTAACCAAAAGAATAGGCAGAAGTAAGCAGGATACTTTTTTCTTAGAAGGTTTCTGTGGCCTCCACAACCTGCCCATGGACCTCCCCATGCTCATCGCTTTAGTTTCAAGTTGTCCTCCAAAACAGTGTTATGATAACTGATGTTCAAAACCCTGGAAGTAAATTACTATATCTCTGACTGAAGAAAGATCACAGCAGTTCCCTGTGTCTATTGCTTGTTTCTCTGATGCAGACAATGTCCTACACCAGCACAAAAACATTTTCTAGAGTAAACCTGGGCAGTCTTAAAGTCTAAGCTATGCAGAACATGGATTAAAGCCCTCAGTTTGCCCTGTAGCCTTAGCACAGTGCTTCCTGTTTTGGTCAAGGCCTCTGGGAATCAGCTTTATTAGTGAAAATTGTGACTGTGGTAAGTATATCTTTTGATAATATGACTCAGCAATAAAAACATATGTATACATCAGCCTTACATCCTTGAGGGAAATATAACTTTTTAAAACTTAAGTTCTACAATTCTGTGTCACCTAATACATACCTTTTACATTTTTCAGTATATGCCTCTTGTAAAACATGTAGATATTAAAAGAGTATCCTGAGTACATGTGTACTCTCTTTGTGAAACTAATGACTAATTCCAGGCATATTAGTTTTCTTAGCCTTTGAAAGGGCAGAGAAAAAAATCATGGACATGCTAAACAAATTATCTTTAACAGTCTGCTCATCTCAAAGCAGAACCCCCCCACTATTTATCTGACTTTCTATGTCTGAATGACATGGCTTGTGAAGAAACAGGAAAAAAGTAAACTTCTCTTTCTAGGTGAAGATCAAAAAGTCTTTTACAGACTAAAAATTAAGGTTCTCAACGTCCCTGCACATTAGGTAATGATCTAATTTTACATGTGGGAGAAACTAAAGCACAAATAAATTATCAGTTTTATGAACCATATCATTGCAAGCCTGTGAGAAAGATCAGAATAAAACCTGGAACTCTTCAGCATAGTCTTTTGCTTTAATTAAAGTTCTTTTAGAAAAGTAGTTGTTCTCAGGAGTTTTAGTAGATGCACAGGTTGAAATTCTACTAATATAACCCTTTGAAATATATATTGCCTCTTTGGAAAGCTTGGAAATGAGGTTCTTGTCTTCTGACGGTGAGAGTGGTCATTCTTCAGCAGAGCTCATAAAAAGGAAGTTACTTTTTGTTTGGCAAACCCCTCTCCTTTCCTCCCTATGCTTCACCATAAACTACAGGTCAATACCATAATCTGTTCTTTGGGTGCCTTTGTAAATGGAGTTATGCACTACAGGTGAGAGAGATTATTAATGAAAAGATGAAAAATTATCCTGCTGAATTGCTTTGTGTTATGAAACCTGATGCTTACATCTGTTTTCATGAAAGAAGAGAGACTATGTTCTTTAAAAACAGTCATACTTAAAAGATTGTTTTTATGGCGCATTACTGAATCATTTGTAAATCTAATAGGGGAGAAAAACTAGCTGGTATCTGCAAGAGAAAGGGCAGGTGGCTGCTGTTATAGGCAGATGTGTATCTTGGAACTGAACTGCTCGCAAATGTCATGTGAAATAACTGAAAATATTGGAAGTAGGAATCACACATACAGAAGTCAATGACCACGAGAAAACATGCATGTGGCTTTGGACCACATGCTAGAAATTACCCTTCCTATCTATATTCAAAACTGTGAAAAAGCTCTGACAGTTTTAGCTGCAGCAATTTCAAATATTACTTCTCCTGCCTGCCCTATTTTTCTGACAGAGGTTACCACCACTTAGCAGAAGAGGCAAAATGGGACAGGTTGCTGTACTTCACTCACTTCTGGTCACACCTTGCATATTAACACAATTCTCTCTTCATAGCGGATGGGATTAATACAGTGAAATAGGGTGACTGAAGTGTGGACGCGCATCTGGCTCTCTTGCTGCTGGGATAATGACAGCAGTTTCTGTCAGAGAAATGAGGGGAAGAGCCTGACTACTAATGTTCTTACCAGCCCATCATTCAGTCTGGAGATCAGAGGCTGTTTCACTACCTTGTTCCTGAAGTGGCCCCATTACACAAGCTATCAGGCAGGCTGTTTTTGCGATGGCAGGCATGCTATGTGCTGTGTGCCCTTGGCAGTAGGCAGTAAGATGCAGAACTGCAGAGGAGGTTGAAGTGACCTTTGGAGGTCACCTGGTCCAAGCCTCTGCTCAAAGCAAGGCTAACTTCACACACAGCTATGCATGTGCATTGGCAGACATTAACATTTCTTCTGTAAACTGATTTCATGGAGCTTTTCTTTTTCATGTGCTCTTCTGGAGTAGTTCACTTTTATAGATCAAGAAGACAGAGCACAAAAAAGTGTTGGTTTTTTTTTTTTTTTTTAAAGGAAAATGTTCTTGGTTATAAATGGAAGCTGATGTGTAGGTGCATTTTTTTTTTTTTGACATACAAGTTTTCACAAAGTATTAAATTTCTGGTTTCTTCTTTTTAATAGATATTGTTTACAACAGGTGAACTTTTTGCTCTGTCAGAAAATCTATTAAAGGTACAGTAGGCTGATATTCATTTTGCCCAAAACTGGTGAGTTTGCATGTTATAAAACCCCCCAAAAAATCCAGTGGAGTGGGGGAGAGGAAAAGTAATCATGATGTGCATAAACAAATATGTAGTTCATGTGTCTAGTTGCATGTTGGTATTACACAGAAGTTGGCAACTGTACAATAAATTTTAGGCTGTTTACTTGGGTTCCTTTACCTCTCATGGTGGTTATTCTTGGATCTCAACTCTCCAAGTGAGATGGATTGAACTCTACATATTCTCTATAAACAGAGGCAGTATAAGCTTTCTCCTTCTCCTGAATATTATGTGTAATCCTGGAGCTCCATTGCAAGCTTGGAACCTCTAGTTGTCATCTGATATGGCAAGAAACAAAAGTTCCCTGAAGAAAATCCGACCATTAAGTACATAAAGGAAGAAAGAATGGCTGTGGAGGGTGGACCAATAAGATATAGAAATGATGACCAATCTGATAGTCAAGACTTTGAAATGGTAGGTGATGTGAAAGTTTATGAGCATTTAACCTCTATTCCTTCAGTGCTCACTTCAACTGTGAAGCAGACTGTGGGGAGCAAACTTCATAGAGGATGTGCTAATTATTTAAACTGTGTTTGTCTTCTTGCTTCTACATGCCCCTTTGTTTTTGATAATGACAGGGTTTCAGCAGAATTCTTATTCTTTGGACAAGGAAAACAGCTAAGTATATTTTGGAATGTAGGCACATCCTTTGAGAATTGTGAGGTGAAAATGAGAGAAACAATGAAATTTGACAGTTATCAAGATCAAAGCCAACCTCCAGTTGGCCAGAGGAATGGAAAGACCTTGCAATGAACTTTTTTGCATTTAAACGCCAAGTACAACACTGGGACAAAATTTCAGGAGTACAAGCATTAGTATGAAGCAGAACTTCTACAAGGTAAAAAAAGGTAAAATTAAAATGCATTTTTCAAATTTTTGTCCATCTCATGAACTCTAGGCTTTACTAGCTCCCTAGTAAAAAAGCTTCTGGGAAGCAGTGCTGCCAGGAAGATGAAGAGCTGAGAAAGGAGACTACTGGGAACATCCAGAGAGCTGTTACTAAGGAACTGGTTACCCACATAGCTCAGACAGCTTGGGAGACTGCTGAGGTAGCATGTTTGGTGTTTGTGGCATGTGGGAGCCAGCTGGCTGCAGAGTGAGGCAGTAGCTCTAGAGAATTCATCTTTGTTATTGTACTATCTTGATTTCCAGCTGCCCAGGGTAGCTGGTAAGGTAGGCCTTACCATCTCCTTTATGATCTTGGATGGTGGCTGAGAACTCAGTCAGCCAGACTGCTTATAAAAACCCCCAAGAGCTCAGGAGATTAAGCAACGCAGGATTTGGCTAGAGAAAGGGCTTTACCAGCCAAGCACCCAGGAGATGGGTGAGGGGTAGAGTGGTCAAAAATGAGTAGATTTTCCTCAAAGGTTGCAACATAATCAGGGTATCCCTGCTGAATACTTCGATCTTATCAAAGCCATTGTTTTCTGACTGCTGCTAGGAAATTTCTGATAAGCTCCAAATCTAAAAAACAAGTAAAAATCTTTGCATTTGTGTTTTTGCTTTTTATGTAATGAAGTGATAGATATGTAGGCTTCACATTACACCAAGTCCAGCAGCATGTAAGACAGGTCTGAAGACAAAGGACCTTATTTTGCAGTGTCTTTTCTCCACTTACACTTGTGAAAGTGACTGTAAAGCAGGTTTTACAATGAACACACTAGTGAAAATACTCAGATACCTTCTAAGACATATTTCCTCTGGCCTGTGACTGTTCTTCCAGTGGAGAAAGAATTGTACGCGCTTGATTATGATTACACAACTTTCTGATTTTTGATTAGAGATTTAATTCAATTGCTGGCTCATTACTGCCATAATAACAACTTCTGAAATGCACTAATCTGTAATCAGAACTCAGGCATAACAATACGGTTGAAAATTATTTCTGTGAACCAAATGAGACATTTTGTCCCTCAACTACTATTTGCTTTCATCACAGGGTAAATAATGGTGCAAAACATCCTTTGGACACTTCCTTCTTCTGATGGCCTCTCTTTAAGAAGCAATTGAAAATTTCATCTTACCTCTGACAGGCTTAATTATTTAAGTAAACTATTCCTGTAACATTTAGATGTATAAAACTCTTACTGAAGGCAGCAGCGTTATGGTGGATTTATAATACTTCAGAATTGAAAGCAAAATTTAATATATTGAAATGAACATCTTCAGCTTCTTTTAATGTAGACCAACATAATCTTTTACTTGATGCAACTTACAGTTTAGCTATGACATTAAATGTTGGGGAAAAAATTGTTCTGTTTATTACAGTATAAATAGCTGCCTGCATTTAACTGAGAGCAGAATATAGAAGCGCAGTCCAGAATGTAAACCAGATCAGTTTGCTCACTGTGGAAAACAGATGACAAGGAGAAGGATTTCAGGTAATACACTGAATACTATTCAGATTATAAATAACAGTAGTCTTCAAATGACACTCAAAAGAGATGGAAAGAAGCAACAAAATTAGGTAATTTTACTGTGATATTTTCCAGTTCTTAGATGATGATTGTAATAATTTACCTTATGCTTGAAATAACTACTTTATAGTATGAAGCACCTCTGAAACTACAGATTTTTTTTTCATCCACTGAGAATGCAGATTCATGCATATATGAATACCTTTTGTGATGCCACAAGTCTATTCTACAATGGCCTTTATAGCCAGGAAATACTAATTTTTTCCTACTTTGCACTGAAATGTATTAATTCTGAAAATGTTCCTGAACTTGACAGTGGTTATCTCAAAATGCAGATGCATCCAGACTAAAGTTCTGCAACTGAATGATTTTATTAGTTAAATTTAGATTTTGGTGTGAATGGTTCCTAGAAGCTCAGGTGATGAAAAAACACATTGTGATCCTGGGATAACAGAAACCTGCACTGATTCTTCACCACTATCCGGTGAATTAACTAGTTCCTTTCTTCAGTGCTTTCCTAAGTTTCTCAATGAGACGAGTGCCATATTGTCAAACAACTTCTCAGCTTAATCAAAGATAAACAAACAAATACAGCAATTATTTTTATCCACAAGAAACTTGGATTAGAGTAAAGGCATAAAGTAAGGGAGTTGTCGCACTTGAACTTTTTTTGCAAGCAGAAGCATCTCTTTTCCTTTGAAAAACCTGTGGCCTAGGCAAAATGACAAGGGCAGTAAACTCAGATAATACCTTCAATTTAAACTCTCCTAATACCTAGCTGTTGTGTAAAAGTCAATTAGTCATCGTCAGACATATTTTCTCAAAATATTCCCCTTGGAAAATATATTTAAAGGATAACTGTGATTGGCATGTGGTATCAACAGATGGCTGTTATTTTTCAAAAACAGTATTTGCAAGTGCTGTGGGAAAGAGCTTGATGAATACCATACGTCAACATTTTATAATGAATTTCATACAAAAGGGGAGTGTAGAGAAAATATCTTTACTGAAAATATTTCAGAAAAAGGGGGGCGTTCTCTATTTTTTTCATTTTTTCTCCCCTCCATTTCTATTTTTAAATGTTATTTTACTGTTAAGAATTAACATGTTGAAGAATCTGTGCACACATGCTCAGTCCAATAAAATAAATAAATAAATAAAAACTTTTAAAAAAGTAGTTTTTGCCCCAGATACACTAGAAAAGTAGAAATTCAATATTAATTTCATTTGAATAAAGAACATTTTCAATTTAATTTTTTGTCTCCACAGCTCAGAATTAAACTCCGTTTCATCCATATATTCATGGTTTGTAATGTTCTGATGTACAAACAGTAGACAGCATCTTCACAAGGTTCAGGTCTTTCCCTTCTACAGTTTAAGACAAGATCCTGATCAGCTACTTAAATGTCTTCATCTAAGAAGTTCCCAGGCACAACAGACCTGGGGATGCTGGGCTTGGCTGAGAAGGCAGAGCTCGTGGTGCTCGGACCTCGGCACAGGCCA
>JANZLP010000015.1:12266704-12277400 GCA_026930925.1 Chelictinia riocourii
CGCCTTCCAGGGACGAGCTAGAGCCGGACGTTCGGAATTTGGACGTGGCCTGTGCTGAGGCCGAGCGCCACGAGCTCCCTATTGGTTTTGCCATTTATTTTTTACCATGGGAATGGAAGGGACATTTCCATTTCCAAAGTTCTACAAAAGATTGACTCACTGCACCATTTACATGTAACAGCTGCTTCTCAAAAGAGTTTGCATGTAACTTTCATCACTAAATTAAGCCCATGATTCACGTTTTGTGGAAGCCCAGCCATCAACCAAGAACCCCAAATGATGCCTCACTTTCCTAAAACTTTCTAGGATATGGGGTAAGTTCAAGTGCTGACTTGATGGCATCCAGGAATACAAAATGCAGCTAAAGGTATTGCATCTTTAGTCAATGGATAAAAATATTTTTTTTTAATATCTGAAATTTGACTGATAATATCTTTAAGAAAGAAAATGGGAATTTAAAAAAGCCCATGGCAGAAGCAGTAACCACTGACAGTCTAACTTAATTCATAGCTACTTAGAGAATTAAAGAAGCCATATGGTCCGAAGATGAGGAGAATAATTGGTTGCATTTAAATGAAATCCAGTGCTCCAGGAGATGCCAGGACCAGGACCCAGTAACTGACATAAGTGCACAATCAGTAAAGAAAAATCCACAGGCATTAGGTAATCACATTGGCTCCCTGAAAAATCTCTAGATAAATGAAAGTGTGTATGAATGTGATTCACAGAAGCCAGCATGCACAGCCAGGGATCACCTGAGCTGAAGAAGAATGTTTCTGTTAACACCACCCAGAACCTTTATGTCAGAAACTGAGCTGCAGACAGCTTAATGATTAAATAATGCTGGAATTGGGATGCAAAAGTTCTAAATTTGAACCTAAAGAAACCTAAACTGGACTGTATTCAAACAGCTTACTATAAAATGATAACTCAAGACTTTATGACTACTTCTCTCTGTTGATTGCATGGGGAATCACACCTGACGACCACAGAAACAGAGGATTTGAGATGGCATGTACATTATATTTTGGAGCCCATTAACAGCATAATTTTGAAGCAAATCCCCCAAAAGTGTCTACTTACTGCACATGTGTTTGGTATGCAGTAACTCAGTTCTTTTCAGATGAAACTAAATCAGAAACTGCTTGAAGTGCACACCAAACACATTGCAAATCCTCATACAGGTCTGGTCCTCTGGGTAGTTTCAAATCACACATGTAATGGAGATGTTAGATTCAGGTCACAACACTAAACTTCATCTAGGTAAAACCTCCAAGACACATACAGTGTAAATGAAGAAAGATAACTGAGTACTGACTGTTTCGGTCTACTGGTGTAAACCTGTTGCTCCAAAAAACTTTTTGTTGCAAACTTAGCTCAAATCCCTTTGGCTCTCTTGGACTGTGTTACCATAGTAGGATAAAAATGAAAATTTTCAGACTTCATAGGTGGTCTAACTATATTCTCTAAATCCTTATTTTTGAATCTAATCCATAATGACTAACATTCAAGAGGATGTTGCTTACAGATTCTTTAAACTGCAGTGATGGTCAGGGTATTAGCTAATAAGGTGAGTGGGGAAAAGAGGGCAGATTCTTTTGGTTTGTTACCACTGAAAATAGAGAAGAAAATACCAGAGACAAATCACTACACAGTCTAAAACCACCTTTTTTTTTATTTCTAAATGTGGGGTTTCATTTCTTTGCTGCAATCATTTCACCCATGACTTCATAGGTTAAAAAAACTTTGTGTCTTTTTATAAATTATTTGGTGGATAAAGTGCTTTCCTAATCAAAGGCAAAAATAACAAGGAATGTCTCATTTTCAGATACCTTCTAACAAAATCTAAAGAAAAAAAAAAGGAAATCCAGGGGAAAGCTCCTATCTAGCATATCCAGCCTTCAGTTTTCCCTATGTTAAAGACTAAGCTGTAAAAACTTTAACTGAAAGATTTCCAAACATTATCTAAGTAGATGGAGGTCATTGAATTATTATCCATATACAGTGTCCTGTGTGGCCGAAGAGTAACAAACAACTAGGGCAGGAGGACAGACTAATTTTTATGAACACTCTTTTATTTGGCAATTGGGAACACAAATTAGTGCTTATTTGTAACACTAGCTCTTGTAATGTGCACATCTAATTGGTCTGGACTAACACTGTTGTGAGTTTGTGGAGACTCTTGGAGTATTCTTTATACTGCAGCAACTTTCAGGCACTTCACATCTGAGCTTTATTCATACCTACTCCTGTGGTATGTTACCAACCACTTCAAGTTCTCTTGTTTTTCATTTATGTTAGAAAGATAATAAGAATCTTTACACTTTTAAAGGCTCTAAAAATGTTTTGAGGTGTTCATACTTTCCCTTTATGTATTATTTTTATTGTTTGTTGCTTTCAGACTGTCTTCTCAACACTGTACTATACAGCAAAAAACCCTGAAGTGATGTGCTTTGAACAAGTTATACAGTAAATGAGGCAGAGAAATCAGCAGGGATGATACTGCAGGAGAATGAATAGCTACAACTCCTTGTTTGAATTGTATTAACACTGAATTTCTCCCCAGAATTGGATTTGACCCTTTTCATGGTCAGCTTGGCTATGTTTTTAGGTCTACCATTGTGGTTAGAGTCTAAGGTCAGCCACGGATCTCTGTATAACTTCATCTAACAAAGCTTGGCTAGTCCAAATATGTTTGTCATCCTAGTCACAGGGAGGGTCTCTCTGCTTGTGTCCATTACCAAGACATTCTGCATTTCTCCTTTTTTCATTATAGGTATTGGAAGGACCATTGTAGCAAATCATAGGGGAGAGCCAGCCCGGCAGGATTGCTTTCAGTTTATGACTGAATTTTGGCTGTCAGCTCTGGGCTAGGTCTCATCTGATGATGATATTGGGAGAGGTGCTCTTTCATTTTAACATACTGCCCTGCTAAGTCTTGACGTATTTCCTCCCAGAAGTGTATTTGGTCTCCCTATCCAGTGTCCTTTAACAATCTCTTGTGGAAATACACTTCCCAACAAAACCAAGAACAACAAAAATCAAGTTTAATTTACTTTCTTTCTCATTATCCCACAGTATTTGCATGTCATTCATACCAGTTACATAAATGGCTTACTAACCTTTACTTACCCTACGTTTCAAGCACAGCCTTGGCTTGGCTTCTTTGCTCTTTGGGTCAGCAGGCAGTTAGTGATTTCCCTCAATGCCTGTTGCAGCCCAGCTGTCTCCTGCCCTTTGGCGTGCACACGCTTTACCTCTCCTCCCCAGAGCTTCCGCGGGCCACCGTGCCCTAGGCAGTGCTTCTCTTTCAATTGACCACACTGCTTGGGGAGTCATGTCAGAGCTTCAAAAAGCTTCCCACAGCTTTATCATAGCGGTGCTACTGATTGGCTTGGCTTTCTCCAACCGGCTGCTTCACAGCTCCATTTCTGCAGCTGTCCATGCCCTACTGAGGCACAGCTTGCAGCCTTCTCTTCCTCTAGGTCATCTGCTTTGTGATACAGCTCCCAGCTGTGTTTTTCTTCTTCTGACGGCTGAGGTCACAGGAAAAAAACATTCTTTTTAGATGCGGTTGTATCTATTTAATACCTCCAACTGAATACATTGTTAGCCTCTCTGAAAAATACAGTGTGCAAGTAATTGAAATTGAATTTAAAATTCTTTGAAATAATTGTGCAAAGGTTTAGTTACAGTACAGGTCTTCTACTGTTGCAGGGAGAAAACACTCTGAATAGAACTCTGGTAAAAGGCATGAAGTCTGACAGTCAGCAGTGATCCCAGTCTGGACTCTAAAAAAGAGGCTTTCTTCTGCCTTTGTATTAAAGATCTAGGCACTATTTAAGACAGTAAGATTTATGTTATGATAAGATTTTTAATTTTCTCTTGTTTCTGCTACATGCTTAAAGGCAGTTCTGCATTCACTTTCAATTTAACTCTTTAATTACAAAATTATAATTAACTCCTAATTACAAAATTAAATATAATAATTTAAATAATGATCAGTGGCAAAGCATTTGTGTATAAAATCAGCATATTTGTTCTTGAATGTTTGTCACAGGTGGATGAATGTGGCTTTGCAGCATGGAATTTTAAGTTGTCTTTGACCTAGTTGGACTATGGCCCACTTCATAGGGGAGAGCTGTGCCACCGCTCCCTTTCAACACCCAGCATTCCCAAGCCCATGCCCATCCTCGTCACCTACCCATGCCCACACACCCATGAGACTCCAAGCAGTCACGCTTGTTTTTCACTCCCAAAGAGTACTGGGAAGCTCTAAAGCCGGAGGATTAGTCTCCACAGCAAAGGCCTGGCCTGCTGCCAGCCTGGGCAGGGAACAGCCCAGGGAGGCCTTTCCCAAAGGCTCAGCTTGCTCCTGGCTCATGCTCCAGCTTTGTCCCCATGTTTACCAGCCTCCTGGTCACTCAGCCACTGACACCAAGAACAGACTCAAGGGGTAGCTTGGGGTGGGGTGGAGGTCCCACAGGTGGAAAGGAGGCAGGAGGTTACCATGAGGCTTGGGCTTGGTGCCAGAGCTGCCCTGGGCAGTTGGAGCATCCCCTGCCCAGTGTGGCTTCTCCGGTGTGTAACAGAGGTTGAGCACACGCTGCAAGCCCTTTCCTTAGAAGATAGGCACTGGGGGACATCTTTCCCTGCTCCTTGGCTGCCTCTTTGCACAAAAGCTGTAGGAGGTTCCTGCCTTGGAGACTTTTAACCCTGAGCCAGTGGGAAGGAAAAGCTGGAAACCAGCTGGGAATGCAGGACACAAGAACCCTTCGCTGGGCTGGTTTAACCGTGTACTGGGGGGGTCCTGGGCAGGGTGTGGGGAGCAGGCTGGGTGAGAGGTGCTGGCCAAGGAGAGCTTGATGATGGGACCAGGCTGGATGCCAGCTCTCTTGGGACTGGGACTGGATGCCATCCTGAGACAGAGGTGGTTTTGGCATCACAAGGTTCTCCCTGAGGATCACTGCTTTGGTCCGACTGACCGGGACCAACACTTCAGCCTTTCCCAGGAGACCATCCCAGCTGCCAAAATACAGCAGGTTGAGAGCTGGGCTTGAGGGCATGACCAGACCTTCCTGCCCCATTTGTTGGCCTCTTCTGCCCCACGCTGCCTGCAATGGGTCGGGCTCTGCTCGCAGCACTGCATGGGAGGAATAGGCAATTCATTCCTACCTGCACATTTTCATAACTACAGATCCCATAGCAGAGCCAGTTCCTCCTATACAGGCAGACTTCGTTTTTCAGCAGTCACAAAGATTATGTTTTTTCCATGTTTATATTTTAAGTGACTTGAAGAAATTTTTATGTGCGCCTGCTGCCTTTGAGCCAAAGCCAAACTATATCCGTATTTCCAACTATGAGTCACAGAAACTCTCTTCAGTTTCAGGTTAACTGATTTTATTGTACATTTTATTTCCCTTGTAAAAGGAAGCTCAGAGTTCTTTTCATTGTATACTCTTATATACTTATATCCAGCATATATATGTATAATACTTATATACTCTTTTTACGATATGACTTGTCAAGGTCTCACTCCACTTAAATCAATGACAAGAGTTTACTGAGTTTAAGTCCAGAATTTCATCCACAGTTACAGAAGATAAAGCTCTTTCCAGCCTGCAGTTCCAGAAGAGGAACAACCCCTTTTAGCAACAAACATGGTTAAAGTACTGTCATTTATTTGTGAGACAGAATTAAAGACATTTTTGCCATCTGGAGGAAACATTCTGTTACCATGGGTTTGTTTTGAAAATTCAGAAGGTGGCATCCTGGATGCATAAGCAGAACAAGATTTGTTTTTCAGACACAATGGCTTTACTCGAGCATTTGACAAAGCCAAATGCAACAAGATGCTCTATTCCCTGCTTAAATATCTTGGTAGGTACGGTTTGTGTACCAAAACTGGGACTAATCCAGGTTGTTTTCTTTTTCAAAGTCCTAATTTTCTCATCACAAAACCACTGAAGGAGGGATGTGGTCATTTTCTGTTTAGAATCTTTTTCTCTGACTCTCTTCTTAATTACAGATCTCTTTTCCAAATTTTAACAGCTGCTGCTCTAGCAGAAGATAAACAAACCAAATTGAGAAGTTGTTCAGGAAGATGGAATTAGAAAACATGCATGGGATCTGGAAAAAAGAAAAATTCCCCGTTAGGAAATAGTGAGACTGTGTTTTAGAAACAGGTTAGGGTAGATTGATTTTTCTTATGTATCAGAGCTCTCTTACGACTGTTACAATAAAATCAATAAGTGTATAAAGGATAACTGGATGAAGTCCTGCACTGAAATTTAATAAAATAACAGTGACAGTTTAATATACAGAAAATGATGATCCAAGCCTAAAAAGTCAGCGAGCTACTCTAATTTAAAGCTGAAAAGTAAAAGGACTAGCATGGGGAACTTGGTATGTAGTATTTAAAAGTGCCGCATGCAAAGCTCCCAGTCTTCTCAACCTGAGGCCTCACACTCGTGAGGGAGGAGCGCGTCCTCGGCTGCTGTTCTCTGCCTTGTCTCCGGTGGGTGCTTTGACTTCCCGTCCCCAGGTGCAGTACAATATATCACCACAGGCGGTACTGATTTTCATACCATTATTCTCTGTTTTCTTGTGTGAATATTAGAGAGGGGTTTTGTTGGACTGAAAGGAAGAAAAAGACCAAATCTGGCTGGGAAAACATTAATCGTGTTAAATGGGAATTATCATTGATATTTATTTATAGTTGTATTAGTCTCAGCCTATTTTTTTTCTTTCCAGACATACACTCTGAGGATAACAGATGAAACTCAGGCCAAGTGGAATAATTTGTTGCAGATACTTTCTCAAGAATTTGCTACATTTTTTCTGACCATATATGACTTCACATTTCAGCCAGTATGCAGATACTTGAGTATCTGTGATATGTATTCAATAAAAAGTCAGTATTTTTTTAATCTATTAATTATTTGTAACTTCACACACACACTATTTGGCTAGATCCACTGTGTTACAGAATGCTTTTGGGGGGGCTTGTGCTGTAGCTTCAATATACACAAATGAAATGAGATTCATGTTCCCTGTGGAGTTGATGGAGATATTTTAGATCTACTCTCTGATCTTACCTGGTTTATTTTGCAAGGGAAAGCTGTTCTGCCTCACTTTTTTGAAAACACTAGGAACTGAAAAATTTCTAGAAAAAAACCCACTATGCTAATGATCCATAAGTAAAGCACACTAGGTTAATCCGGAAACATGTCTTCTAATCTTTCAGGGCATAACTATCTTAACTTCATATCCACTTTTCATGCTAGATCCCAAGTGATAATCTTGCAGGTCATTCTACTTTCAGGTAAAAGACAGGTAAGCGTGCTGGCAAAATGTGTCCTCTGACTACGGGAGCTGACACAGGACTAAGGATGCAAAGAGGAATTGCAGATGGAAAGCAGCAGTGAGAGCTGCTGGCTGAAGCAGGACAGGAGCTGGTGCAGGAAGAGGGATGAGAGAGGCAGGTTGTTGTGAGTGCAGAAAAAAGAACCTGGTGCAGTGAAAAGCACCAAGGGAGGAAGGTGGGAATAGAAGTGCATAGAGGAAAGGAGCAGAGCAGATGGAGTGAGGAGCAAAAGGAGACGGTGAAGTTGACTCCTTCAATAAAATGGAGAATACTCCTCACCATGGAGACAGCTGAAGAGTCACAAAATATAAATATTTTCCTTGTGTCGGCTTACATTTGAGAAATCACTGCACTTGTGCTGAGGACATTACATAATCTCAGACAAAAGAAAACAGTTTCTCATCACCACTTCAAGAAGAGGTTTTCTTAGGACTCGTGTTCAATTTTCACTCCCACTGGATAAACCATTGCAAACAGCTAATTAAGAAACTATCACCCCTGATTTCTCCTATTTGCATTACTTAAGCATAGGCAAAAACCTCAGATGTCAGTGCTGGCAATGGTAATAAAAATTGTCCATTGAGTGAGAGACATCTTAAAACTATGGTTGCAGGTGAATATGCCAAATGCAACCAAAATGTTTTGATCTGACTTTGTTTAGAATGGAGGCAATGATGAGTTGTCACCATGCACTAATCCCTTTGAGAGAATCTGTAGCTTTGGATTTGCCCTACAACATCAACCATTTTGAGTGTTTTATGTCTTTTAGGGACAGACTCCAGAGCAAACAAGCAGAGTCCTCTGCAGCGTGAATGGTGCAGCGTGCATAGAAATATGTAACTCTGCACGCCAAATCATAAACTGGAATCCCCAGTTATTGGCTAAACTATCTGGAGATAAAATATCTTTAAGTATTCTTGTCATTGCCAAGCTTTCCTTTAGTTTTAACAAACTTGTTTGACAGTCTGTTCTAGGATGCTGTTGAAGAGACAGTCCCTATAGTCTCCAGTGACAAGTTCACCATACTATGACGTTTGCAAGTGTAGAATTGGATAGTTCACCTTGAGAGTGGTTTCTGCGGTGATGAACTACCTTAGATCCAGCTGATTAGAACAGCTCAATGTGAGGAAAGGTGGTAAAGTTAGATCTATGAATATAGATTCAAATTCAACTCTGATGTTAGTTGCAGATTCCCAGAAGATTATGGCAGGAATGAATTTCATTCCATCTAGCTAGCTGTTGTGCCAGCAGGATGTACTTGGGGGAAGGGGGAAGTAGAGGTATCTTTAGGTACATCTAACAGATGATTTTGCACTGCTGACAGGCTCTAGTGAGCTTTGTCAGATGTGCAACCAATGCAGGAGTCCGATTTGTCCGTGACTGCAGGCAGGAAGGTTAGAAAATAGAATAGAATGGAATAGAATAGAATGGAATAGAATAGAATGGAATAGGATAGAATGGAATGGAATGGAATAGAATAGAATAGAATAGAAATGGAATAGAATAGAATAGAATGGAAGAGAATAGAATGGAATACAATAGAATGGAATGGAATAGAATAGAATGGAATAGAATAGAATGGAATAGAATGGAATAGAATAGAATAGAATGGAATGGAATAGGATAGAATGGAATAGAATGGAATGGAATAGAATAGAATGGAATAGAATAGAATAGAATGGAATAGAATAAAATAGAATGGAATAGAATGGAATAGAATAGAATAGAATGGAATGGAATAGGATAGAATGGAATGGAATAGAATGGAATGGAATAGAATAGAATGGAATAGAATAGAATAGAATGGAATAGAATAGAATAGAATAGAATGGAATAGAATGGAATGGAATAGAATAGAAATGGAATGGAATAGAATGGAATGGAATAGAATAGAATGGAATAGAATAGAATACCTGCTATAAAAAAATCTTAGTCTTCATATGTGAGCCTGGCTTTTACCTCTTCTAGCAGCTGAAAAGAAACGAAGACTACCTAGGCCTGACTTTTATTATGTATTTCAGATACTTACTGGAGTGCTGGCAATATCTCACTCTTTACTGCCTGATGTCAGTTCTCCTTTTCTGGATGAGTTCCTTGAGAAAGAATTAACAATCCTTCCCCAGCAGCAGCTGCTGTCTGTGAATATTTTGGAGGCTACCCTTTCCAAATTCTGAGGATAATGGTAGAAACCAGATCTGGTTCTACTGGGTTGACATTTATATGGCCAGTGCTAATTTTACCAGGGCTGTCTGTGGTTTTTAACCGGAATGATTATATACTAATATTTTTAATGGAGAAACTATAAAGAGAAAAAAATCACCAAACAAAAGTGTCCACTCTTAAATGATTCCCCATGAGAATTCAACAAGACACAGTGAGCTCTGCCTCATCTCTGGTTTTGAATTAGAGGAATCTGAACCGAATGCCATTCTTCTGGGTACAATCAGTGGGAGGCACTCTCAGATGCTACAGAATTAAGCACAATGCATCGAGGAGATAGTCCTTTCAACATTTAGAAAATCTGCCATCAAAGCACCTTACTAATATGAAAAATACATGGCTTTAAGATAAAGTTAGATGAGAGGATGATGATTCTTTTCAAAGATACTGCAGGATACTTTGCTCATTGCCATCACAATTTTATCACTATGGCACTGCCTGGGATACTTGCTCTTAAACTTTTTCCTAAGCTACTGTAAAGGCAACAAATGCATTTTTACCCATCTGTATTCCTTCCAAGTAACATCCCAGCTATGGGGATCCACTGCTTCATTACTTTAATTAATTTTAGCTCTCACAGTGCTACACTTTCTAGGGCTGATACAGAAATTACATAGAGCTCGCCCACAGTGCAGTACCCCACAGAAGTGAAGCAGGGAATTTGCAATACACTCATTTTGATTTAATTATCTAATTCAGTTCAGAGTTCTAGGCTCAAGTGTCAGAGGATGCAGTGCCCAAGGACTCTTTTACAGAATCAGTGTTCTCCACCAGCCTTTGGAGAGGCTTGAGGCAAGGCTTAAAACCAGGTTACCTAACAAAGAAATGTGGGAGGACACAGATCTCCGCGTGCTTCTCTGTAAGGCCGTTGACTCTAATTGCAGCCGTTGGTTTAAGTCAGATGGCTTCAGTCTTTTAAAGGGTCAGCTGAGCTTACTCTGCTGTCACTGTTTCCTAATGACCTGTAGGACAGTGAAAGAGAAGTAAGGTATTATCAAAATCTGGCCCAAAGCTTTTTACCAGACACTGAAGTTTTCAGTTGTTGCTAAGTAGTGTTTATGCTAAGTCAAGGATTTTTCAGCTTCTCATGCCCAGCCAGCAAGAAGGCTG
>JANZLP010000015.1:12689729-12700225 GCA_026930925.1 Chelictinia riocourii
TGAACCCATTTATTTAGAAGTTACATTTTCTGCTTTGGATTACATGGCTGATGCATAGTTTTCCTCACAGTTCTGGAAGGAGGAAAGTGTGTGAGGGTGGTAATAATCAGGAAGGAAGGTGTCAGTGGGGGAATTTATTTTGGAGAGGAGGCATGGAGGAAAGTTGTTTGGGACACATTAGCCCACAAGGCAGGTTTTCAACAGCAAAAAGAGAACTTAGTGTAGTCTAAGGACTTGTACCTACCTCTTCCCATTTTCTGCATTTCTGAGCCATCCTGTCCAATGGCACAGATTTCTACATGTTCTTGCCAGCAATTTGGAGTTCAGCTGTCATGAAAAGCCAGTGTAATATAATTTTCAGTTGTGTTTTCAAAAACCTTTTCTTAAATCAGGATTATCAGTTTTATTTTATATTCTTAATTGGGGGGGGGGCAGGGAGGGGGGGGGAATTGTCAAGATGTAAACATATTTAAAAGCACAGATAGAAATGTATAACCCCCAAACTTCCAGATTCCATGGACTATCAATAGTTTATACTATCATCAGCCTGTTTTGTTGGGGTTTTTTTACCCAGTTTGGTGTTTTTAGCTTTTAAACTGATTATATTGAGCATGCATTTGAGGTTTCAAAGGAAATTTTTAGTCTATTGGGTAATCAGTTCCTTAGGTTTACATCCAAGCCACAAAATATGTATTTGTGTCAAATTTTGCCTTGCTGTGAGAAGCTGTTGAAAAATCTGCTCGAAATGCAGTTGGCCAGGTTTGCAGCTAAATTATATACATTAAACCTCATCTTTTCATGAATAGTTTCAGTTCAGCATTTTTATTGTCTTGAGCATCAACTTGAACTTTATAGACAGCTATTTGTAGGAGAAAGTCCATTTAATTCCACAACAGTTGACATAGAGAAAGAGCATATTGTAGATACAGGTGTCAATAATAACCTTGTGTTTTATATTGTTTCTGCCCTAGTTTAACAGCACAGTTTATTGTTAACCAGTTTCCTCTTTATCCCTTCTAGCTGCAGATTTATTAGCAGAAACGCGTTGTGCAAATGATGATTTATGATGGAATCATGTTGCCTGAGAAAATGTATTGATTTAGAATGAAGTTGCAGTCCTTACTACAAAGGCAGACTGAAGGAGATGAGAAGGATCTGCCTTAAGTTAAATTTCTCTGAGTGCCCTAAGATATATTTTCTTTCTTTTGTAAGATTTTACATAAAAGAAAAGGTTACATTAGGCATTTTTTTGTATTCAGTTCTTGTCATCTGCATTCCTCAACAAGCCACAATTATTATGATTTGTCTTTGTTCAATTCTTTCATCAGTTCAAAGCAGTATGGCATTTACCTTAGTAACATTTAAAATGAACTGATCAATAGCTAGATGTTTGCTATTAAGAATGATGAAGAAAGGTTGAGTGGGAGGCAAACAAGGTTATCTACTTTTAATATATTACCTAATTCTTTTCTGTGTTGGAAAGAAGGCGTGCCTTCATTTAATTGATTCTAATACACATACATGCAATTTAATGTGAATGACCAAGGGTGGGCACTCCAAATGCTGTTCATTTTTTACTGCTTTCATTTCTTTTTTAAGTGCCATGTCTTCTCTGAAGAAAATACATTGCTCTGTTGTTGAAACAGAAGATTTAAAACAGACTTTAAAGATAGCCAAGCAGCTTTAGCATATAAAGTAGGGGGGGTGGGGGGGGGCGTGTGTGTGGAAGTGTATGTTTATTGCTTAAGCCAAGGCTTAGGAAAGTTATCCTGTTGTTGAAGGAGCTAGCTTGCTTTTGATACAGCATTTTTTAGACATCTGTGAGTTTTTTATCTTTTAAGTTCCATTGCAGTTTCTGTGGAGGATTCATTTTACTTGGTGCTTCTATTGCAACACAAATTTCAAACAGTGACTTTGTTGAGCTTTCTGAGATCCCAGAGAGCCTGAGTTTTTTCAGAAATATTTTGGGCCAACTTATTCTATTCATTATTTCATGAAAGGATCCCTCTGCTACTATTTCACCCTTTTTTACTAAGCAATTCCTTTGGTACAAAACCAACACCCCTATGCCTAAATCTGCAACAGCATCAAAACTAGAGCACTATCAATAGCCATGGCTCTGGGTTTTGTCAGAGATCTTTATGAAGGACCATCTCCTGAGCTCCATCCAGCTTCTTTTCCATCCACAAAACCACATCCTTTGACTGCCTCCAGCTTGCCCAGAAACCACGTTCCCTGACCTCAGACTCTCTTCTGTTTGTGAACCTCCACAGCTTCCAGAGGCTCCTCCAGCTCCTTAGATGCCAAAATGAAGTCTGAGCATCTCTGAAATGACAGGCTGCATACAATAGAAATAACATCCTGAAACCGCATCTGGGGAGCAAATTAACAGACGGGTGCCCTCAAATTACAAAGCGACAAGGAAACATTCAGTATACACATGATGGGAGCTGCAAATGAAGGGGGAAATTTGGTGCTAATAACACTCTGCTATCCAGCCTGGCCTGATCCAGTTTTCATTGGTTTGCATTATCTTTAATAGAAGCTGAATCAAAATCAAAGAGGAAGAAAATAACACAGTATGCAATGTGGGAGACTGACCCAACACCAACATTTGAAACAACAAAGGGAGTTCATTTTCGTCTTCCTGTTGATAGTACCCTAGTATTACTTTTTTTTTAACATGAAATCAAGCCCAGTATGTACCTTGAATACTACGCAGTGCCCCTTTCTTCCCCCACAATACTTGTGATCATGGCAAGAAACGTTCTACTTTTCTTTCTGAAGTTGAGTCTTTTTCTAGCTTCAGTTGCAGCTGTAAAGCTTTCCTGACTTTTAAAGAGCATTCCCTTTGCTTCTGTCCCCTCTAAATAATATTTTGGCCAGCATTATACAATTACTAGCATTGTATTTTCATCATCAGCCATTTCAGTGCTGCCATATCAAACCTGGCATAAATGTTACCCATCTGATTCAGAAGTAGTTAAAAAAACACTTTATATACAGACAGAAATATTTTTCTGTCCCTCATATATTGCCAAGAGATAGCACACTGATATTCTGGTCAGTCACTTGGCAGATATTCATTGTTCAATATCAAGGTCACACATGACAGAAAGAATGGATTTATTTTTAATATTCCTGCCAAGATGCAATGATTCTGTAGTAACTTTGTTCAATCTTCATATCACAACAGGAGCTGCTGGGAGTGTTTCGATAAGATTGGAGCTCTAATTCAATCTACAGCAATTATAGTAACAAGGGTGATAAAGAAGGTCATATTTCAAATGTCCACTTCTCTTTGAATTAAATTCCTGAAAAGAAAATCTAACTAAATAAAATAATATGAATGAAATTTCAGCTCATTTATCTAGCAGAGTGACATCAACTTCAACTGAGACTTAGGCTGTAATGTGTAAAGATAATGTTCCAAGATTTGGTACGTGACTCAAGATTGACTGAAGTATTTCATGGCCTTAAGTATTTATAAGTGGATGTGTCCATTCCTTGCTGCTAAATTCCTTAGTGATTACTGCACTTCAAATTTCTGCTGCCAGCTTGAACAGTAAAATGCCAGTTCTAATTATTATCCATAATTTTAATATTCTTTATCATCCACAAATAATCTTACTTTAGTATGGAAGAACTATATTTTATCAATAATAGACAATAAATGAAAGAAAGGAACAGCTCATTTTAGTCTCAGAGGTGTATACGTCTAATCAGATTTGCTTCGGCTCAATACAACAGAGGATTAATCAAATGTGTTAGTGATTTAATTACAAATACCAAGCAATGTACACTTTTTTATATATATATATATATATGTATGTATATATAAACTTAGCTTTCCTTAAAGGATGGGGAAACAGAGGTGTCCTACCTTAACCAGGGTAACTTTGGACAGAATCCAGAACACAAATCCGACACTGTTGTTCTAGAGCTCTTTTCCACAGTCCTGATGAAGGTAAGCTCCTGGAGTCAACTTAGCCACTAAGTGTTGTAGGTTTTATCACCAAGAATCAGTAGGGTTCTTGAACACATGTGTGCTCCTAAGCACTTGAAAGCTTAGAACTAATGAGCTTAAAGTCAGGCAAGGACTTAAGCACTCTCCTAAATCTGTCACTAAACTTCATAATTCCTATAGGATTGGATCCTAATGCTGATATGTAATGGATAAAGACCCAAGGCTTACCATGGAAGCAAAAGCAAACCAGCACTAGTAGAGAACAGCAAATCAGAAAGCACCAGGTAGTCTGAATGAGGAACTGTTTGTTAACCACTGACCTGGGAAAGGGCAACTGTTTCCCAGTTAAATAATATGAAGGCAAGAGTAAATGCATAAGCACCTAAGTAACACTGGTTGTTGTGGATTACGGGATGGAAAATCAATACAGAGCATTCAAAGAAGAAATTTTGCTGTAGCCTGTCCCAAATTGTAAAATGCCAATTTTAGAATTTTATTATCAAGATGACTCTGTTGGCCACTTTTGAAGATTGTGTTGTTTAATATATTTAGTAGTTCCTTGCTGTGGTGCATACACACATTGTTTACATTGTGAGATCAATGACAGATGATGTCCTTTTCCTATGTGTCTCCCTTTTTGAGCTGAAGCGAGTCATGGAAGGGATAATTACAAACATGAGGGACTTTGGCATTGGTCGAGTAGCTTAGGCATTTGCTGGGATTAGTGAGTGTATTTGAAGAGTTACAAGGTGTTTATTAAACTGTTTTGGAAATAAGAATATGTAAGAAAAGAAAGAACTATCACCATAAAAGTTTTGATTTTATGCACTAGCCTCAAAAATGGCAGATGTGTTCCCCAGGCTTTTTCCTAGATGCTTTTGAAGAATCGCTAAAGGCTGAGAAGAAACACTGGTTTATTATTAGCAGCAATCATTATCCCACAAAGCAAAATCCAAGCAGCACAAAAATATCATCCTGAAGCCAGTATCATCTTTTGGGACTTTATTTTCCTTTGGAAAACTGGCTGTAATGGTATCTGAAACTATAAGCACTATGCTAACTCCCTGACTTCTTTACTCAAGAGACAAAATGCTTTCTGCAGCAAAACTCAAAGACATGCAAGGACATAGGTTAGTAATTTTGTATATGGACATGTAGGGACTAACACTTCCCATATAGATCATAAAATTATAGAATGCTTGTGATTTACAGTGCATATAACACTAACTCTTTGGAAAATACTAGCTGCAATATTGCTGAAATATTGAAATTCAGGAAAATAAGTGTAGAATTGCTGATATATTCAGCAATAAGGCAGTTGCATTATATATTAGCACTTCAGAAGACTAAAAGACTTCTATCAGCTGAGTGGAAAACAGACTGTGCAACTGCGATGAACTATTTATTTGCTGTCAAACTCTTCTCTCAATCTGATAATTGTCCTCACTGTTAGAACCCAAGTCATGGCATCCCATAAAACTATGTGGAGGATTAAATGTGTTTACTAACCCTCTGCCCTGGTCTTGATAGTTCCTTAATTAAATCTTATAAGACCACTGGAAATAGTTCCCCACTGACTAAAGTGCCTAGAAACATATTCAGTATATGAAAACTAGTACTGGGAATAAAACCTTTTTTACGTGGTCTTTTTATTTTTGTTAATGGAAAATGTTTTATAACAGGGCATCTTAAAGGCGGGCTTTCATTTGGAGCTCGATAAAGAATTGATTTTTTCATCTTTGAAAATCTTGTGGATCCACAAAGAGAATTTCACTTCTGTGTTGCCATGAACAAAAGCACTGCCTCCTGGAGTCCCCAGCCCAAGTTTGAAACTCTAGTTCCCAATATGAGAAGAGTGTATCCCCAGCGAGGAACCAACAACCCAGATTTAATCCACCTGGAAGAACTGGTTGTGTCAGAAAGATAAGAGAGAGATCACATGTGGAACAAGGATTACTGGGAGTGAATACCTTTAAGCTATGGTATTACGCACCAGGCAGCATTGCAGCACCATCACACCCAATACAGGAAGAAGGTGCTTGAACTCAACATGCACCAAATCTGGGCAACTGCTTTAACAGCTTGGCAGCAGATGCAAACTTTCTCCCTTTGTCTTTCTTGGCCCTCGTTCTCACATTTCAGGCTGCATAATGGATGTATAACAGAATCATTCATAGTATGGCTTGGATTGGAAGGGACCTTTGAAGTTGGACCATCTCATTCGGCCCCCTGCCATGGGGAGGAACATCCAGGTTGTCATGGGATCCATAGGATGGAAGTTATCTCTGCCCTACTCTGGACTGAAGGTATGTAATTACAGTAGTCCTGGAAAGTGAGGTTGAACACTGCTCATCTAGATCAGGCATAGAATACACCTGCATGTTAGGGGCATGCTCTCCAGTCAGATTATCAGAGATAAGTAATGCTTCCTCCTCTGATACATAAATACATATATATGTGTATATAGAAGTGTATGTATACATTTAGGTATACATACATATTTACATCTGTATCTATAAGCTACTTAATGTGAAATAACTGATGTTGCTATAAGCCATCAGAACTAAGTCATCCACTTGCCAAGCTGGGACAGTCTAATATTCCAGAAGTAGGACTGACAGCTTTGGTCACCTCTGAGGGTTTTTATTATTTTAACCTTCTTGCCATTAAAACAAATCTAAGATATACTTGCATAACTCTAAACAACAGGGAAACATTCTGGTGTCTGTTTTCAAAGCCTTTGGCAATAGGGAGCTGAACCCCATTACTTATGCTCAGCATTGAAAGAAGGAGGAGATAGGATTGGTTCCCCCAGCTACAATGTTTAAAACACAGATCTGGAGAGTCACATTCAAGTCTTCTGTAGAGTAACGATTTTAAACCATATATTTTTGTTTTCTAAAAGACTGCTGTAACTACTAGACTATGAGAGAAAGTTTTTTTCAGCTCTATTTTGTGCCAAACAATAGTAAATTCAGGGTATGTGCAAATAACTGTAAGCTCCTCTGGCTTTTCCTAATGCCCCTTTTACTTGTGGGAAACAGACCAAAGCACCAGAAGGCAGGAAGAGAAGATGCCAAGGACAGCAGGATCCGAGGGAGCTATAATCTGAGGCTATAATCCCTGACAGATTTTTTTCTGGAATTGCCTTGGAGTCTGAAGAGGTTTCCAGAATTTTTGCTCTTCTCTCTGATGCAATGGCTTTTCCAGCCCTGGCCATGAGAAATGGAGGGAGAAAAAAATTCCTGGCATCCAGCGAATGTGTTGTGGTTTACCTCTCCTGCTGGCTCTCCAGGAAGGGAGGGCGTCGTGAGTTCTGTACCTATTGGATGTGAACAAGGAGTTGAGTTCTCTGCGGGATATTTTTAGTATGCTTAGGGATATTTTAGGCAGTGGAAGTCTTTTCTAAGAACTTGTGTAGCATAACTATCCCAATTGGTTTATAAGCTTTATTACTCTGTATTTCTTTAAAACACCCACACTGGTGATATTTTCCTTGAAAACTGAAATGAAAAGATTCTGTCGAAGTATCTATTCATTACATAAAACTAGTAAGACACAGCTACTGGTGCAGGATTAAATTGCTGTGTATCAACAACAATGCAAATTTCTCCTTCCAAGATTTTTTCCTATCTTTGGGGAAGATTATGTGACAAAATCTGCTCTGTGTCCCCGTTTCCATTACCCCTATTTCTGGAGTTGCTAGTTGCAACGTTATTGTAAGACAGTTGAGATACTAAGTAGAGAGCGCATGGTTAAAACCTGTGTGGGTGATATGCATGCTTTAGAGTGATACATAATACACCATACATGGTTTTCCTAAACTTATTCTTGACTTTGGCTGTGTAACTAATGCCACGGTTAGCTGGGACAAATCTGATCTTGTTCCCATTTTGTGGGAGGACACTTTTTTTGCTAACTGAGATTTTAAATGTTCCTAACGGAGTTAAACACTGGACATTAGGATACCTAATAAGCTAAACAATTTGCTTAAATCCAATTTGGATACTGTCCTAGTTACTGTAGAAGCAGTATCTCGCATGCTGGATACTGGTATTGCTCTATGAAGAAAAGGTTAATGCCATAAAAATTATGTGTCCTAAGAGAGTTGTATCTTTTTAGCAGCTGCCCACTCCATTTCCCAAAGCTTAGTCTTTGTGCCGGCTTAGTGAGAATCTGGTTCTGCAGCTTATGTTCTGTACTCAGATCTCCTACTGATTTTAATTTCTCTAAATCAACAGAATTCTTGTGGGGGGGGGGGGAAGACCAAACTCTAATAATACTTGAATGTCTCTCTATTCCTGAGGTAGCTGTACTTCATATTTACAGCTTTACTACACAGCAGTCAGTTCAAAGTAAATGAGCCTTATATGCTTCTAAGAATGATAGTTGCTGGCAATGTGAAGAGTGTAAAAACGGCATGATGCTTTAAGGCCATAAGAGTAAAGCCGCTAGGTGGTCATAAGAGAAGAGAGATACCGATCTTAGTTCTGGCAGGTATCAGTTAATCCTCTCCCCAAATTAACCCTGAAGGTATTTTATATTCCTTGATTCTGTCCCAGTGATAGGTCCTTCTCACCCCTCTACCACCTGCCAGGCCTACGAAGAGCCAGGCTGCCGAGGCGTAATCAACATCTCTTCATATTTTCCTGCTGTCATGCCACAGTACTAGCTGCCTGCCGGAGCTGCTGCCTTTCAATCCTTTTGCTCTGGCAGGAGCCTACAGAATCCCCCACTTACTGCATTTTCCCACAGAAAGCCGTAATTTCAACTTCTGATGTTCTCGCCAACTTTGTAAATGTACCCTTGCACAAATCTCTCTCCCCACTTTTCCTCCTTCAATCATTTTTTTCCCACACGATCACTTTCCACTTCTTTCTTTTAGTACAGTCAGTTGTCTGGAGTTAAGCTGGCTAGCTGGATGAGTAAGGCATTGGATGAGTAAAGATCTCCAAAAGCAGTGATCTACAAACCAGTAGAGAGTTGTGTATTAACCAAGCAAGTATATATTTTGTTACATAATAACTTGACAGTGTCCCCTATTGTATCAGTGATATTCATATTCTAATGTAATAAATCTCTTACCCTTTAGCCTAAGGATTTGTTAAACACAGAGTGTTTTTAAATAAGAAGCAATCTCAAGTAAGTTAATTTAGCAAAGAGCTTGAAAGCTTTGGTTATTAATAATTCATGGTCCCAATGATAGCAAGTTACCACAAAGGATTTCAGAAGCTAGTTTATTTCTTATTTTATTACTCCTCTGGCTCTTTACCTTTCCAACTGCTCCTTGCAGTTCAGGATTCACTTCTGAAAGCAACAAAGGCTGTTGCTATGTCTCTCAGAAGTGACTTTTCTACTGTTTATTTCCTTCCTTGCTGCCCTCCTGAGTCTCCTGCTAATGCTTGACAGTATACTTTTTGCCTGGAAGGTAATTATGATGAGAAATCATGACCAAGTTAAAGGGGTAGCCTCTCAGATTATTTTTTTAAGGATCAATCCTGTAACAGGTTTTATGTAGCACCTTATTGGAGCATTTACATATACATGTAGAGGACTGTCCCTTTAGAAAGGAGAAAAAATTAAGAGATATCTTTGTTGCTACCAGTGTAAGTGGATGGGCAGTTTCACTTTGTACCAATTCACCAATTTAGAGGAAATATGATTTTGTTTTTAGATGTGAATTACAATAGTTGCAGGGAATCATCATTAGAATGCACTGTAAGCTTTAAGAGTAAAACCTGCAAAGCTCTGGGTTGGAGTAAATCAGAAGTAATTCACAGAATCACAGAAGAATTTAGGTTTGAGGGGACTCCTGGTGGTCCTGTAATCCAACCAGGTGTTCGGAGCACGGCTGAGTTCAATTTTAGGTCAGGTTTCCTGCAGCCTCGTCAGTGAAGTTTTGAGTATCTCCAAGGATGGCGGTACCTTGATAGGAGGAAAGTATCCCAACAGCGATGGATGGAAGTGGGTGCTTCCCGCAATGGTTGTTTTGTAGGAATCCAGTCATTTGGAGAAATGCACTTAGTAACCTCGGTGTGAGCAGGCCTAATGCCTTGGGGAGAGGTTGTCTTTTCAGTCCTGCTTTGGGCTTAGCCTTGGACTTACCCCTTGGAAGGGGTAGTGCAGAGGGTCTTCTGCGGAAGGCGGGGGCTCCTCAAAGTGCAGAGGCACCGGTCCTGCAGCGGGCGTGAAAACTGTGGCTTTGTGAAACAAAGCAGCGTACGAAATTTCTGTGAGGTGCGTCGCCAGTGGTGATGGTGTCGTTCACAGCGGTACCACAGGGCTGTATGAACGCGTTGTCTCTTTGTAGCCGACTACTTTTTGTCACTGGGCGGTACGCTTTCCTCTTTCTTAAGTTTTCTGTCTTCGCTGCATGCTCATGAACAAGCTGAAAAAGAGAGGGCATTTTTCAGAGGAAGGATGTGTGTGAAAACATGACTGTAACATGTACGGGGATGCAGTGTTATGTCCCATGATATATAATCCAAATTAATTAACCCCAATGAGAAATGCCTATATTAGCCTGGGA
>JANZLP010000015.1:12700325-12713180 GCA_026930925.1 Chelictinia riocourii
TTTTGATAATGATTATAATACTAAAATTGATTAACAAGTTCTAAAGCTCTTAAGACACACACACAAAAAAGCATCTTGTCTTCTTTCATTCCCAGCACCGTATCATGCTGCATTCATAGTTCAAGTGTAACAGAATATGTAAACAGCTTAATGCAGCAACATTGCACTCGTTTGGAGGAGAGTAGAAAGGAACTGGCCCCTTGCTCCTCTGAACTAAGGCTTCTCTTCAAAAGCTTCTTTAAATACTTGAGTGCTAGCATTCTTAAATAAGCATAACAAGCAGCTTTTGTGGATGTGTAAAGGGTTTTGATCTCCTGAGCACAAACACTCCTACATTCAAGTTGTATTTCATTCAAGAGACTTGCAATTACATATTCAAGTGGGCAGCTGCACATAAGGTAGCTTTCTTCATTCTAGCAGTTTTTCCCCTAGAGCTAGCTTTAGCAATTACTACACATTGTAAACAGTTGTTAATGGGTAATAAGGCAGAAACAGCTCTCCTAGTGTTCCCCAAGTTCAAAAATATCAACTTCTTCTAAGTTCTATAATCTCATTCTGTTCTAAAAGGTCAAAGTTAAAATATGTCCCAAGTGTAGAGGGCTACCTCAACCCTTACCCTCCTTTTAAAGGATTTTTACCACCCCATCATGCAATTTTTGCTAGCAAGAAACTGCAAGCAACCTTGCTACCAGTAGGCTTGAGCTCCTCTTCAAATGGGATAGAGCTATTAAGCTCCTGACATTACAGATACATACCCATCTGACTGAAGATAACTCCAACAGGTATCTAGTTCTGACACACTGTGCTCTAAGGGTTTCTCTCTCTCCTTCCCTCCCTGTCCCATTCTGCATTAGACACCAGACCAGAAGAAAGGGTAGAGTTCTGCTTCCAAGTAATACATTCTGACTTAGAACAGGAATTTGACAGGTGAATAGAGCACTGAACTTGATCACACTCCCTGCACCTCTTCCTATTTCAGAAACATTTACACTCTAAGACTTTAAGATTTCTAAGACATAAAGTAACCAAGAAACTAACTTTTTGGTTTTTAAGTGAGAAAAAACTAGAGTATTAGGGCAGGAGTCCTAACTTCCTCTGAAGAGGGTTAGAGCAGAGACTGCTTACTTTTAACTGTATATCTAACTAATTGTCAGGGCTGTTGGACTAAAGGTTAGTAAAAAAACCAGGAAGATGTGCTTCCCTGCCTCCACAGCACTGCTCAACCTCTTTTCATCACCAGTACAAGACCATGCTAGGGACAAGACCTCCCAATTGCTGAGAAGTCCTGCTCTTTGGATTGTTAACTGAAATTACATTGTGGGGAAGTCTCATTTTATCAATTAGATGGGCAAAAACTTGAGTATTCAAGCCTGATCAGACTGCAGGGAAAGGTCTCCTTTTACAGGAATAGGGTAGGTAAGAATGGTTATGGCCTTTATAGTAAAGGCCAAGTGTCTTAATAATCACATATATTTTCTAGAGTCCCAATCAGCTAATGTAGTAATTATTACCCGAGAAATGGCTGCATTAAAACTCAGGAGAGAGAACACTGTATCTAGTATTTGCCAGTGCAGTAAGCATGTGGCAGGAAAGTTTTACTCCCAACAGACTAATTCATCTCCTCTGCCACAACTCAGGTCCCTAAAGAATCACTGTATCTGTGTGCAAGCGTGCCTTAAAGGGTATTTGCTTTCAACAATTCAGGAGATGAAGACAGATTAATACAGTCGAGCTACAGGAAGGCAATAGATGCCCTGCAGAAGAGATCCAGACAGACAAGAATATGTGGTTACATTTGATAAGGTTATTATCAGTTAAGGCAGCACCAAAGGTTTTTCAATAGTCCATTGAAGTTCTACAGAGCACAGGTCATTCATGAAAGCCTTTGAGCATCACAGGTGCTTGAAACCATACATAGTCCTCCCAAGTAGAAGTCATACGCTGAGGAGGTGAGGCACTTATGTTGATGTCTCCATCACAGGACAAGTTAACAGTTAGTTTCCTCCCTCGGGTTGGCACTTTATAGTTGAGCTTGGGCCGGAACCAATCAACACCACAATCACGGTGTCCTTGGAGCATAACAACAGTGCCCATGACAGGGAGAGCCTCAAGTTCACTGAAGACATCCGCAACGAAGAGTGAGTGAAAGAGCTTGCGAACACAGGATGCAGTTTTCAGGCTCTCCTCAGCTCTGTCCTCACAGATACCCTCCAAGTTGAGCTCATAGAGCTCCTTGGGGCTCATGACATTGCCTCCAAGTAGAATAAGAACCCGAGGAACCAGTGTCAAACTAAACATTACTTCTAAGTGCTGGAGCACTCTCTCCAGTTCTATTATAACCTGCTGGCACTTCTTGCTTACCAGGTCCATAGAAGGTGGCTTCTTAATCACATCTCCATCCTGGAAAACAAAACAAAGCGATTAGTATACTTCATTATTTGGACATATTAGTCCTAATACACTCTTCAGAAAGCATGGCCTATCTCATCCCTGAAAGTCAAGGAAGGTTCAGAGGGTTTTATACTCCTTTTAAGAGATACAGGTACCTACATATAGAATCAGGACATCTAAAAGGAACACACAGTGCTGCTTTATAGCTGATCAGTTTGAATTTGAATTACACTACTGATGAATTCCCACAAGAATTAGAAACCCTGTATTTTAAAGATCAGCTATCACTTAAAAATCACTTTAAGATTAACCAAACCCTTTTCTTCAAGTGGTTTGAGCAACAAAACAGTACATGCTTTGAGCAGAAACTGAAACAATAAGATAAACAGTAACTTGTTGAGACCTTTAACCACCTACCCTAAAGTTTGGGGTTTTTTAAATGAAGTTATGGTAACATTTAAGGATACAGCTACAATGAGCACTTTCCTTTAGAAGCAGCTGACAAATTAAAATATGAGTTACTGAGGTAGAACAGTTAGCCGAGAGACAAAACTCAAATGCCGCAGCCTCTGCGCCACGGCCGCCCCTGGGCCCAGGGGTCCCTGTCGGCTGCTTGCCCCCCACCCCAGGCTCCCAAGACCCCTCACCTGCACCGCCTGCCGGCAGAAAAAGGCGAGCTGCTCGTAGGGCAGCGGGAGCTGGTGCCGCTGGTACAGGACGTGCTTAAGGAGCTCGCAGGCGAAGCGGCAGCAGCTCTCCCGGCTCACAGCGCCCGGGAACACAACGGACACCGAGGAGCAGGCCGCCACCGGACCGCTCCGCCGGGGCCTCATCCCGCCACCACGATCTAGGGCCGGTGGCGCCTCAGCTATGAAGAGCGGGGACGTGGGAGAGATCGCTCGGGCAGGAGCGGAAACCACCACAACGGCAGGAGCCGCCATTTTCTGGCCAGCGGAGGGAGGTCGGCTGGGATTTGAATGGCCGCCGCCGCGGGGCATCATGGGAGTAACAGAGCGCCCAACCGGCGTGGCTTCCGGTGGTGCGGGCGTCATGTTTGGTGAGGGGTAGCGGGGAATTCCGCCTAGCGGCTCGTCCCGGCCCAGCAAGAGGAGGGCCCATGAGCAGCCCAGCCCAGGCTCGGGGCGAGCTGGCCCAGCAGGCCCGCTTCTACTGCCCTGGGCTTGTCACCCGCGCGGGGAGCAAGTGCAGGGGCCGTTGCTGGGATGCTCGGTGGCGCTAACCACCGCCGCGCTGAGGGAGGTACCGCGGCGGCTACGGCAGGCCCGGGTGCCCCAGCCCGGCCAGGGGCGCTGTCAGCTGCGGCTGCCTCCTTGCAGAGATGTCATGGAGGCTCCGGAAAAACAGGTCAACTGCGGTTTTCCTTTCTGTGCTTAGGCCCACCCAGAGCACTTCTGCAAAGTGTGCGGCAGTGAGGGGGGGTAAGGCCTGGCCGGCCGCCCCCGGGCCGCTGAAGTCCCTCCTCCTCCCACTGGCAGCCCTATTGGCTCCCGTCCCTTGCAGAGGAACTCCCTTCGCCCCGCGGCGGGCTCTCCTCCTCTCGCAGCTGGGAGGCGGAGGCGGGGAGCATGCAGTGAGCGGGAGCCGCCGTGTTTGGAAACAACGTGGCCGCATCCCCATTGGGTGCTGACTCCAAAACACGGCAAGGAGAGGGCGGTCGCTGCCCGTGGGTGGCGGGAGGGGCCGCTCCCCGGCGTCGACGGCGGGCGAGGTTACTTTACAGAAACCTTGGCTGCCTCTTAAAAGCGCCAGAGTGTGAAAGTTTTACAATAGTCAAGCGTCGCTCTCCCCAGGGGATGGGGCAGAGGAAAATGAGGCTTGGTGGCGGTGGTATCGGAGACTGGCGGAGCACTCGGTGAGCGGCTGCGGCGCACGGCAGGAGGGTCTTCTGCTGTCCACCCCGCTCCTCCTCGGCAGGAGCTTAAGGCGTCCCGTGGGATAGCTCTGTACGGGGCTGCCGCTGGTGTGGAGTTACTAGGTACCTCCAATGCCAAACGCCTTCGAAAACGTTCCGGCTCCCCGACGCCGGTCAGAATGGATAGTGATGGTTCGCTGTCACTGAGCAGGGAATTTGGGGCTCTGCGCAGCCGCAAAGCCTGTGAATCGCCAAAGGGAAAACCCGCGGGCACCGGCAGATGCTGGAGGGCAGAGCCGGGGGAGCGGCGGTATCCAGCGCGTTGTGCGCCGCGGCCGCCAGGCGGCGCTCCCTCCCTCGGACTCCAACTCCCATCCGTCACTGATCTGCTGCTTAGATATCAAGAAGGTATTTGACCAGGTCAAACAGACCTTCCTTTCCTGTACATTGTGAAAGCCTGGATCTGACTCTTTTTTTTTTTTTTTCCCCTCCCCACTAAGGGTGTGTGTTTTGGTCAATGGTGGGTTATCATAACATTTTTTTTTTTCCTTCAGACGTCCTCTGGGCAAGAAAATCAATATGTTAACTTGCTCATTAATTTCATGCGTTTTTCAGGTGGTTCAACTAATAGAAAAATGCTCTTATTTGAAGAATCATTGGTGCTAACAGAAAACAAATCAGTCCTCTACATGAGCACTTTTAACTTATTTTAACCTCTGTTTTGTACTTCCTCATTTTAATTTTATGCCCAGGGAATTTCAATACAATCTCCATATACTATTAATAAAGCTATATACAAATTCCAGTGCTATTAAAACTAATTAAAACCATTCTTTCTTATTAAATGGATTCCTCTGAAGTTAGGAAGGATTCAACAGCAACAAGATGGTATAATTTTAAGTTATTAAATTTTAAATGTAGAACTGCAAACTACAATTTTCTATTAATGTCCTGCCAGACAGTTTTGAAAAACACAATGCAGTCTCCTGTGATTAAGAATGTAGATTGCAGAATAAAATTTTGTAGAATAAAATAAAATTCTGGAAGATAATTTTGATTTTATTTACTTGTTTTTTTATTTTTATATATTTTTGTGATATGTGTTTTATTAGTAAGAAGATAGATTTTCTCTAGATTCAGGAGACAATCTTGGAATTTGATGGAAGCATCACACACTATACAACAGGGCTGTAGATATGAAACAAAGGTTTCTCTGCACCTTTATTTTTCTTTCAGTTCCTGGAAAGGGAGCAACCAAGGTACAGAAAGGTACAGAAGATGTTTGTATTCTTTATACTCTACATCTCTTAAAGACTGCTAAAAATCTTACTATAAGGGACCTGGCTATAATCCTAGTACTGTGGGCAGAGAGGAAGCTACAACCCTCCTCAGGGTCTCTGCCCCAAGAAGAGCTTAGTTAGACCTTTCAGGAGCTATTTCACCCTCCTTTGACTGGAGAAAGCAATGATCTTCAGAAGAGGCTGTGAAATAGTACAACAACACTGAACGTGATTTGGTGCCATGGCTCATGCCATCCTTATCCTTCTCTCTCCCCTTGGCCTGCATCTTGTCCACTCTGGGCAAGATATGTATAGGGACAAATGGGATGCAAGTGCCAAGTCTTCATTTTCTTACAATAAAAACTGAGTGAATAATTATACTTTAGCCTTGGAAAATTTCTCCTTTTGGCTTTTGCTCTATCCATTTTTCTCATCAAACAAATAGCTGCTGATTGAGGCAGGTGCTGTTTTTAACTAGCAGCTGAAATGTCCCTTTATCAGCTTTTAATTTTCGATGTTTTTTCTTCCCCATCTTACTTAATGGGTGTTTGCAATTTTAGAATTCATTAGATGAATCCAGAGACATAGGTTAGGTGGATTTCTGTGGAAATGACAGTAGGTCACGAGAATCAGTTTACTTTTCTTGTGTTCAGTCTTCCCAGACTGACTTAATTTAGGAAGAAACAAACCACTGCATTTAATAGACTCTGGCATGAATGACCCAACACTTAACACAATTTGGTTAGATATGGAATTAAACATGAGCTACTTTGCACAATTTAATGCATGTCAGGTGGCATGTAAAGAACAGGAAGACTTGTTCAAATGAATTTTTAGCCCTGTTTCTCTGTGAATACCTGTGGGAACTGAAAGAAAGAAAAGAAAGTAATTATAAAAACATTTAAATATCCTTGTCTGCTGCAGTCCGTTATGAAAGCTATAAGAAAAGAAAGGACAACAGTTTACTTTACATTTCAGACATTTCCTGACACCTATCAGGAAATTCATCTAACCAAAAGGAACAAGCTTTCAGTTTCATTTTTCATGTTCAGTAACTGTTCAAAGGCGAGGAGCCTGATGGAGATCAGCTTCCTGCAGTGGTGACTTTCCAGGCAGCCAGCCCTGGAACATGAGCTTCTCTGGAGCACAGCTGGTCCAACTGCCTCACGCCAGAGCCCTTCGAACTTAGAGCCTTTTACATCGTCTTCTTTCAAGCAGAGAAAAAAAACAAATGAACAATGTTAAAACTGTGTGTCCTCTGATATCCGTAATTTAAAGTGCAGTGACGCCCATATGATGAGAGTTCTTGTGCACCATCAGCCATCTAAAAGTCAGACCTTTTAGCCTAAGCCTGTTATTGTAAGCCTGTCTGCAGTCACTAGAGGAAGATCACCATCTTCAGACTTATCTTCATCCAAAAATACCTGTTCTTTATCCCTTTACTGCCCTGTGCTGCTATGTGCACCTCAGTATTTCTCTTGGTCTTCTATGGAGCAGCAGGTAAATCTGTTCTTTCTGGGGTTCATCTGATGCAGACAGATGTTCTTACACCCTTTGTCTCTGGGCTTTAAAGAAAGAATTACTATTCTGGTTTCTGTGATAACTTCTGAAGGAGCTAGATTGGGTATGTAAAGTAAGGTAGTAATTTTTAGCCCATGGGGTATGACTTAGCTGCACTGGGTTGTAACAACACTGGCAGTTTCATCCTTGGCCTCCTTCACCAGTATTAACTGAAACATATTAAAAATACCAAGGGAATGATTCAGTGTGGAATGATCACTCTTGGATATCCTACAGTGTCTAACGTGGCACAAAGCACCTATGTCTAACCATCTGAATTGCTCCCAAAATGTTGTAGTACCAGCTGTTGTCAGAAACAGCATTACCTTCTGGTACTTTTCTTTTGCATGCGCATCCAGATTGCACAATCAGAGTGTAGAGCTGTTTAAATCTCTCAATCTCCACATTCCTAGAGGTCTCAACCATTCAAGACATCCTCCCAGTGTTTTTTTATTGCTGACTTAGCATGTTGTTCCACAATCACTGAGAGCGAAGAAGTCTGCTGGATGCTTTATTCAGCATCTGAATTTTAGGTGATGTGCGTGAAGCAACACCGGCCTTTGCCTAGTGTAAAAACTCAGAGCCTCTTGAAGATGTGGCTTCTCTTTGCTACATACTGAAGGAGGCTGCCTTCAGTAGACCTTTGCCAATAAAAGCCTGTGTGCTCTGTGTGCGTGGAAGTCGAGCATTGATAGTCTGTCAAGGACGGCCCTCCTGGTGCTGTGCCCCTGCAGGATGCACACAGGGGTCCGCCAGCCAGCGCAGAGATGGTGACTCCAACCCTCACCGCCTCCCCGAGCACATGTGGAGGAGCAGTGCCAGTCAGGCAACAACTGAACTCTGCTCTTCAATTCATACAGCCATTTATCTT
The DNA here is from genome assembly GCA_026930925.1 of Chelictinia riocourii. Classification (NCBI taxonomy): domain Eukaryota; kingdom Metazoa; phylum Chordata; class Aves; order Accipitriformes; family Accipitridae; genus Chelictinia; species Chelictinia riocourii. The sequence continues at coordinate 12,708,301 of JANZLP010000015.1, forward strand.
TTTACTTTATCTTACGGCAGGGAGGGCAGTGTGCCAGAGAGAAACACTGAAGGGGAATCACCAAGGTGAGAGGCTGGAGGAGGGAAGTAGGGTGGGGGGATGGCATTTCTGTCAAGTCCTCATCCAGTCCAGGGAGGCACCCAGGCCCACCTGTGTAAAAGCAGGTTGACTCACTACAGCCAGCTCTGCCAGTCTCTTTATGCACCCCGTAAAAAGCAGAACTCAGCTTACTGCTGTGCCGCCGGGCAAAGGAAGGTGGCTCGTCTATGGGGCTCGGCAGACCCACCTGGTGCAAGGAAGCTGCCCCCCTCTCCAACTCTTTCTCGTCCTCTGCCGAACCTCCGGGGCCTATCATTTCAACATCCTCCATTTCAAACTCGCTCTGAAGCCTGAAGGTTTCCTCATCCTGCAACTCTCTTAACTTCTGTTGTTATTATTGTGTTGCTCATCCCTTAGCACAGCTACGAGAGGTCTGACAGCTGCTAAACTCCACCTTCAGCCTGGAGCAGTTGCAAAGACTGCTCACAGACTGGCCATGGCTTTTGGGAAGAGAGAGTGCGGTTATGCAATAAGAGGGTTAAATACAAACTACCATCAAAGTAGCTTGTTGCATTGGTTTAATTGTATTAATTGTATCTTTAATTGATATTTATGTGTCTCTGATTACCACAGCAGGATTAGGAGGGATGAAGAGAAGGCAGACATAAGCACAGAGCCAGTAATGTACTGCTCTTTTGTACTAATGGTGCTCGGTTTATGATCATGCAAAGCCTAAAGTAACTTCCATTAAAATAAAGATATTTTTTTTGCTTTGATATTTCAGAAACCAAGTGTAAGATCTACATTTAATAAAAAAACCCTTACTGAGCTCAAGGAACTGAGCTGAATGCTGTTTGGTATTTACTGCCCCGCTCCTTCCCCTTTTTCTCCCTTCACCCCCTGGGTTCTGTGGCTCCGTAAAGCCTCTCCTTATTTGCAAAAGGATGAGAGAAGAGTTTACATCCTACATATTTTTTCAAGCCATGCACAGGAACTGTAATGTAGCAGTGCAGAGGCACTCCAACTAATATACTAATTGGATGCAGATGTGTTCTGCCTCTTGGAAGAATAAGACCAACTGGATGATCAACAAGAGCCAAATGGGTAATTTCTTTTTAAACAAATTGGTTTTATTAACTTAAAACTGCCCATAATGCAACTAGTCTGGCAGAGTTTGGATACTATGAAACCACAAGCAGTGGGTGATACCTGTTACTATCTCATACTACTTTTGGCTGTGATCTTGCCATTCTGAAGAAAGGACTAACATGTAACGCTGAAGTCTCTCTTAAATAAAGGGCAGCATGTGTGAGCAGTGCCCCGGGAGCTGGCCAGGAAATGAACTGTGATTCAGGCTAAATTCTTTTCTTGCTCCCTACTTTTTTTCAGCGGGAATGCATTTGTATACACTGCCCACAGAAAGCCCAGCTCTCACCCACCCTTGGTGAGTAAAGGGCACAGTCAGGGGGAAGGAAACCATGCTAGTCTTTCTCTTAGTGGAGAGGAAGGTTTTTAGAGATAGCTTTCAATGCTACTCACAATCCTATCAACCACCAAGACACATGGGCTACCAAGACTGACATTTTAAAGGTTAACATGGGACCCTCTCATATAAGAGATGCTACTGTCAGACAGCAAATACTTACATAGCTCATGGCTTTGATAGTGATGGGAAGAGTGCTATGTCAGTGCAAGTCAAGAGGCTACAAAGTCAAAAGGATCCCACTGAACATGAATCCCTTGGTGCTGCTTAACAACCTTGACTTTCCTGAGTGACAGATGACCAAATGAAGGGCCAAGAGCTGCACACTTTGTTGAATTTTTCTTCCTTTGAAAACCAGCATATGACAGTTTTAATATTTTCATTTACATATAGGCTTTTATGTATGTGTACATGTAAGTATATATAGAGAGAGAAGTTTGGGATCTTTAATACACACCTCAATGTAAAAACTAGACATTCCAGCCTGGCATGACCCATGGTTTTCTCCAAACTTTCGCACATGATCTGGGAATGGGCAAGAAACATTAAAAAGGATGAGAAGCATGTAGTTTCAGGATTTGTTATGAGGTCTTCAACAGAAGTTGAGACAAGTTAAAAAAACAAACCAAAGCTACATTGGTTTTCAGTTCTATAATAAAACTTAAAAAAAATGGTTTCCACTATATAGCCTTTAGCTTCAATATAGTATTGTAACAAACCCAAAGCACTACATATCACTTGATCACAGCTGCCTTTGAAATCTTGTGACTTTAAAGGCTATACTTTTTACATTGTTCCATGAATGAAATAGCACAAATAGTTTGAGCAACACAGCTAGATAAGCTTAACTCTCCTCTTCCACTCCATAATTCAGGGATAATCTGATTGATAGGAGTTGCCCTAATACTCCACTAGTGCTCTAAAGGACTTGTGTTACAGCTACTTTAGACATACTGGTATCAGTCATCCTTAGCAGTTGTCTTTACATCCAACTCCCCCAGCTGTTTTCTTGCATTTCTTTGCTAACTGCCTCCCTTCTGCTTACCTATATAGCATGGGCATAGTCTTCTGGCTCAGTTCAGTTTGAAAATCAGAAGAGACAGCAAAACAAATACCATATGGGAGTTGGCGCTCAATTTGTATCTAAAAGATTTTTCCATCTATGTCTACAAGGGTTCCCTTCATCTCATCCATAGATTTATTCACTTTAAAAGTCACCGAAGATAAAAACATGATTTCACCAATGCTCATAACAGTCTCCGAAGCTAGCAGTGGGACGTTTGATGACATTACTCTATTGGTCTGCCCAGAAACGCCAGGTTGTCAGCTCTTCCTTGCATTGGCAACGGGCAGGGTCACAACATCTTTCTCCTGGATGGGAGGTAGGTATGAAAGGGAAGGCAGGGATGGACTCCTTTGATAGCTTCAGGCACTGACTCTTATTCTGCTCCTGAAGTCCTCCGAGGAAGGACCACTGAAGGCCTCATGCCACAGCAGTGGCCTTGGCAGGAAGCAAGTTAGGAGCAGGGACACACACTGTGTCGAGGAACCACAGCAGCTTTCTATCAAAGGGCAAGGAGCGGACAGCAAGAATCACTTGCAGGTATTACTGCTGCTCTGCTGTGGGGCACTCTCCTGAGCAGAGCAAGCAAATGACAGAGTAAAGGAAGGAAAGATGTCCTCTACTGGCCTATTTTTGAGGAGCACACATCCTTCAGTGATCCAGTCCAAGGAGCAAGCATTCTGATTTAAATTATTTTTTTTGCCTGTTGAAAGCAACTTTTCTTTGAAGTGACAAACATCTCGCTGACAAATTTACATCATAAGTTGTGCTCCTATCATCAGCATTCAATCTTCAAACCTTTGGGTGCAAAAAGCCTGTTCAGAGCAACACAGGCTCTTCACAAACTCTGCACCATGCAATTATGTATGTTACCCTTCCCTAGAAAGGCCCCAAGCATTCTGCTTACCTATATAGCATGGGCATATTCTTCTGCTCAGTTCAGTTCGAAAATCAGAAGAGATGGCAAAACAAATACCGTATGGGAGTTTGTGTTCATTTTTTATGTAAAAGATATTTTTCCACCTATGTCCACAAGCCTATGGATAAAAAACAAAAAGGATATTTGACACAGAAGTGTAAGAAAGGTGAAGGCAGTCTGACAAACAAACAGGCAGCAGTTAATACATACAACGATAGATCCATTTTCTTTTGGCTGCCTCGACAAGCTGACACCCAGCCACTGATTATCACGCTCTTCCAAACAAGTCTTCCCACAGCGTTCTCCATTGGGGTTGCCTAGGACACAAAGACCAATGCTCTGAACAAGCTGAAGGGCTACGTGGTGGGTAACAGGAGCACCCAAGAACTCTACGGGGAGACTGCAGTACATCAGGTTTGGTGGATCTAAGCTCTGTCTCACACAGGCCATGCAGACGTTTTGTTTTCTTCTTGAACAAAGGTACAATTGCATGTAGCCAAAGGAAGCATATTGGTTCTGAACAGGATATGTTGGCAGTGAGGACTGGCTTCTCCATCAATATTGAAATTAAGATAGAAAGTGACACTACACTCAATCTGATGAAGGCCTGGCTTTGCAAGTGCTCTTCAGCCTAAAAGTTCTTAAGAAACACAAGTAATACCTGTGAGTGCTACCTAAACTCTAATCTAAAGCAAGCATCTCTCCAGCTACTTATCTATTGGTAGCAGACCTTAAAATTATCTCTGTTGCAAATGGCTATCAAATAAAGGATGAATAACTGCAGTCTCTACTGGGCATGTCAGATCATTATGTATGCATGTCCTGTGTACTCCTCACACTGTTGCAATTACTTAACAGTAGCTCTTTGGTTTTGATCTTAAGTAGAGTTAATTTTTAGAACCTTAGAAACCATGGTGAAATTTTTTCTAACCCTCCAAAAAGGCTACAGTGTTGCCAAGTCAGCAAATATTTGCTTCCTTCTAGAAAGCAGTAGTAGTACCCATGGTAAGGAGAAGCTACACATCTGAAAGCATTCTAAGTTACATAAAGCAAGCTTTTAATTTGTAAAACACTCATATGAATAATCATTAACAAATGATTGAACCACTATTTTCTATGCATCAGCATGACATAGTTTATAAAGACAATTTCTTATAAAATAAGGAAACATGTCATGTTATTTGAGCAAGCTCTTTTGCATAATTTTTAAGACTTCCCAGATTCAATGAAGTTACTGATGAACCTGAAATTTTTGAGGTTTAAGTGGTTTAGTTACCCAGAAGAGGGCGCCAATACAGATCACAGAGTACCAGGGACACTGTAGGACAGGAGGAAAAAAAAAAAAAAAAAAAAAAAAAAAAACAAAACCCCCCCAA
>JANZLP010000015.1:12836389-12847057 GCA_026930925.1 Chelictinia riocourii
CCTTACTTAATTTCAGTCATCTGCTTCAAACTACAAAATAACTCACACTGGACTGTCAATACTGGACATCCAAAATCCTTCTCTTCATGAAATCTACATATATGTAGTAATACTGGGGGAAGGGACAGTTAGTGACATGTTCAAGACCAGCACACACCAACCCAGCAACACCACAGTTGTGATGTGAAAGACCAAGAGACCCTATATATGCACAAAATACTGCTTTTCCCTTTCTCCTTTTTCTTCCTTTTTTAAATTTTATTTTTCCTTTTGTAATATCAGTTAAAAAGAATTAAGTATGCTTATTACTTTTATAAGTTTGCTATGAATTATTTAACTAAGAAATAATTGCAGGAGGCATTATAGGGAAAATTATCCACAAAGCCAGCAAAACTGCAAGTCAACCTGCCGTCATCAGGCTCACAAGCATCATTAATTTTAATGAGATGCGGGAGTATGCAGTTCAGCAGGAGGAGAAGAATGTAACCACTTCTCAAAAACCTGCATTGTAGGCTAGGGGAATTTTCCTAGCACTCCAGATCAATAGTGGAGACAGCAGTCAATATTAGTAGACCTCACAATCATTATTAATTGAAATCTCTCAGCCTTCAGTTTGCATAACAAAGCAGCTAGTGCCTTAATGAAGAATGTAGTATCTTGCAATGTTACTGCTTTCCGACCTCCTGCAACATCCTTGTGGACTAAGATGGTTGAAAATAGTGGTTTGACCCTCTCTTGTAAGGCCCTTTCTCTACCTCCAGTGCCACACACCATCACACACATAGGGGTATAGGTACTCCCCACATGTCAATGTACTCTAATGCAGATAATTAAATAACACCTAGAAATTAAGTATCTGAATTCAAATAAAATGGGTCAAGAAACTTGAAAGTGCAGCAGCAGAAGAAAACAAAATAAACCACCGGAGAGCCTCACTTTATACAGAACTGAAAATGTGGATATTGGACAAAATACATAAGTAAAAAGGTAATCTTTGAATTTGACATTGAAATGTTGGAGACAGATAAAAAAGATTTTGAAATGTAACAGCTCATATTAAAGCAAGTTTTCTGTTTGGGGTCTTATTCTCTCTCTTTTTTTTTAATAGCGTGAATGAAGAGGCATTTGGAAAAAGATCAGGGAGGCTAAAACATAATAAGAATCGTTTGCTAGTTGTCAGCCTAAACGTTAAGATGATTGAAGCTTGCAATTGTTCTGTCCTACCATATGTTAGTGTCTGTGTAAAAGAATCTGATGAAGATGATGGGATAACAATTTTCTGGATGTAATGAGTAAGGGGACTAGGAAATTGCTGGGAAAATTGTGGGATTAAGGCCCATTTATGGTAGAAAATTGCAAAAAAACTCTCAGAGCAAATATAGGAAGGTAGTGGCTGAAGTATTTATTGATTCCACAAATCAGTCTTTTTTAAAAAGTATGGCAAAAAAAAGCTTCCAAGTCTTATAATGCAAACCCCTACTCACATGCATACATTAAGTTATTTAGTTTCACCACAACTCTTTCATTCTCCCTATACTCCCCATGAAGAGCAGCTGTGAGTGAAAATTCTCAGGAATAAGCCCCTTATATATTCCTGTTTTCTTAACTGCTTTCTGCTATTATTTCATGTGGGAGAAGAAAGTGTAATGTCCCTTCCAACTCTACCATCTCTCATGAATTATTATAACTGATAGTCATAATAACATATACAATTGTTCTCACAGCAGTTCTGTTAAAAGCCTGAAGACAAATACCTGATTACACAAGGTAAGATAAAAGTACAAATCCAAAAAGTTGCACTTTTTTAAAAAAAAAATTTTTATCTTGACTCTCTTCAGGTATTAAAGTCTTCTACAACTTTTCCCTTTCTATTTCTCTATTTCTTTTTTTTCTCCTTCATCCACTCTTTATGCTTCCCCTTGTCATTCTGTAAGTGTAAGTGTAGTACTGGTCTTAGTTCACATCTCCTTTGATCTCTTACTTGTCTCTCCTATAGACTCTTCTGCTATGGTATTTCATTTATGCCAGATTACATATGAGAAATAGCAGAGACAATTTTCTTGAAGCTAGGTTAACAGAATTCGATTTACTCATCTTGAAAAATTGTTTTTAAAGTGTTATTGGTTTTCAACTTCTCAGCACAAACCACAGTCCTTGCAAAACTTTTCTGAAGAGAAACCAAGAAAGCTGCTATGCCAAAAGAGCCATTAGCCCAGCAGATCAGATGCTCAATGGGGCTGATCTGTGGGAATGAAACACCAAGGCAAGTTCAACCTAAGTCTGGTGACTTGAAGCTTAACTTTCTGACAAGAAAGTTGAGAGTTTAGCAGTTTAGCAACAAGTTTTCTCTGATACTTCTGTATTCTAGGTTTGACGCAGAAATTCCAACCTTAGAACTATTTCTAATCAAAGACCTATCTTTTATATATATATGTATGTAATGTTTTGGTTTGGTTTTTTTAAGGTTGTCAGTGAATCAGCACTGAGTAATGAAAAAATGATTTTGACTTTGGGAGTGCACTGTATCCTTTTTCATATATTTGCTGGTTATATGTCAAGCTGGTGCTTCGCTGAACGATAAAATTAATCTCCAAGACCCTGCTGTCTTCAGACACATTTTACCTGAGACTTAAAACTTACCTTGGCATTTTGAAGAGTGCTTAGTCATATTCCTAGTGTTCTTCTAATTCAAGTTTAAATGTTGTTTCAAATAAACAACCGAGAAACCCTAAAAAGAGAGGGAAAATTTAAATAAGGCTGACTGGCTTTTTCTCTCTTTGAAATTTCCTAATCTAGGAAGTAGTAGCTCTCTTGTCTCTGTGGACATAAAGTACCGTGATCCCAGGCAGACTTTGGGGAGGAGGAACAAGCAAGCTGGCATTTGCTCAAACAGGCTTTAAAAGAGAGGGCTGCCAAAACCTGGAAAACTGCAGAATCTACTCTAAGGGTAATGATAAGGAAAGGAATTAACCATTTTGATCTTTTGTAATCTGCCAAAATGATGTAATCTGTGTCCTTTTAATCTTTATCTTGGGAACAAATTCATGTATTCCCATTTTTGTTCCTTTTGGTTCTTACTGCAATTTTCAGTCACAGAAATGAGGTGAGATAAAGTTGTAATGACTAATATGGTCCCAAAGAAAAAAGCAGGCTGTTGAATTGGTTTGGGGAATGTGGATTTCTTTTCACTGAGAAAATTGTATTTTATTATTACAAGCTTCTTGAATAAACTGTAGGCACTAGCTACTTCCATTTGCCTACAAAACACAGCTTGGTTAGCCGCACTTTCATTTCTGTGCGAGAAGATCATGATGTCAAGCACAATAGCCAGCAACACCTCACAATGCAGTCAGCACCAAGAAGGAATCAGGCTCTAAAAGGGGTCGAGGCAAAGATTAATATTAGAAATACTTGTGGATTTTTGTCTGAAAACACTTTGTTGACTCTTTCAGTGCTGAGCTATTTGCTGACTAAATTTCAAAGTGAGTGTTAGTTCTGTATAACAGTTTTTTACATTGGAAAACAAACAGAGAGTTTGTAATCTTTTTTTCTAGTATGTTCTTTGTATGCTAAATGCTTTAATCTCTTCTGCTTCAGAGGCTTGAGGATACACTTTTTCTTTTTTCTCTTCCCCGTGGATGATGCCAACTACAGCATGCAGCAGGGCTGCAGGATCTTGACCTCCATGAGGTACTTTTCTACCCTCTGAAGTCACGAGATTACACGAAAGAACTAATCAAAGAGCCTGACCTGCCTGGAAAACAGAAATATAAACCACCTACTTTACATTTCTCTTGAGACAGAATTTCTAGCTTAAAAATATTCGGGGTCTGGCCTGGTATTTATGCAAAATTAAGGAAGACTAAGATTTTTTCAAGCTTTTCATCAATAATTTCTGATACACATATTTTATCTACAACTAGTTCTAATAAAAAGTTTGTTAAAAGGGACAACTAAAGAAAGAGAAATAAATCAGAATAGATGAAGGGGAGAAAAAAGAAAAAACCCAAACCACTATTAAATGATTCTCTGAGCAAAAAAGAATTTTTGCATAAACTTCTGTGAAGACATTTATGATTAACATTATTTTTCATCAGTGACTATCTGCAGTGTTCACTCCAACAGTGTTAATGCTACTCCCTCCACTATCTAAATCTCAGGCAGAAATCCTGAAAGGATGCACTGGCATATTACAATTATGATCATGATAATGTCAAAATGTCACTAATGACATGAGGTAGCATTGGTGGACACAAACATTTCTCCATTTCTGGATGATCCTATATTGCACTGAGGGCAGGCTGAACCTTTTTGTGTCAGAGCTACTATACATTAAACTGTTTTTAAAATTTGAAAAGAATGTGCCTGATTTTATCTTCTTTTTTTTTTTTTTTTTGTCAAAAGTGACTACCTAAATTTACAGGCAAATTTTAGTAAAATTTACTGGTAAATTTTATAGAGGAAATGGCTATACGCTTTTTATTTGGTTTTAGTTGAATGAAATAAAAAATTATTTCTTAACCTTAAAAGCTGCCTTATCAAGACTTTCACCTGGGAATTTACTTTCTCTGTACTGTATACGCTGAAGTGTGCAGCAAGCTATATACAGTCTGTTGAATAAGTAGGTGGAAGAGCACAATAGGCTCAGAATGAAAAAGTAAGGTAAATTCTCAATTGGTATAACAAGCAGTTGTCACGGCATAGAGATTTTCAGCAGAGGTCAGCCCTTTTGCTTTTTACCTTCTCCTTCCTGTCTTTCCAAGCAAAAGTTTCAAATTACACTCCCTCATCTGTTAGGGGATAATAATCTGCATACATGCAAGCCTTCCCTTTGGAACTGTACTTCCCATTATTTTAATCTCACTTTGCACTGAGCTTTACATTATGCTTCATCCCAGTTGTCTTTTTACAGATGAGGTTTTTACTGCTCAGCACAAGTGCAGAATTTGTGCCTTGCTTTAAGGCTGGTAACTACTAGCAAAACACTGGATGGCAATTATTTGTCATCCAGTATTCTGCACACACTGCAGCATGGGAATAAAAAAAAGAAAAAAAAGAAAAAGAGAGACTTTCACAGGAAAAAAAAAAGCATACATCATTAATGAAGGCGCTGAAGGATTTTGAAAGGGTAGCTTTGCCATTTTTCTTTTTAAGAAACCAATAAGGGGATTCCAACAACCATGCAGCTATCAAGTTTTGTCAATAAGGTCTCATGAACACGATTCCCTATTACAGCATATTAAAAATGTTAATCATTCAGTGTGTCTGTACTTAAGTCTAAAGAGAAAACCAGTTGTATCATTTAGAGACACTAAGAATTTATTGGTTTTTCCTACAAAGTGAGTGCTATGAATGTGTCACATCAGTTATGTACCTAGTGAAAAAGTTTTAGAAGCAGAAACTATATTTTGTTGCAATCAAAGCAATATAAATAGCTAGCATTTTTCATTGATTTTTTATCAGAGTGGCAGCAAGTTTAAAACTTTCAATCATAAATATAATACAAGGATTGGTTTTGCCTGCCATATCATACTGTCACTTTAATTTTTAAAGAAGAAGTTTTAGAAATGAAAATACTTTTTTAAAAAAACATGATAAAAAGTTAAATAGATAGCTCTGGTCTGGATTCGGAAGGGGTCACTGCTTTGAAAATGGAGCTGGTTGAAAATGCTTGAGATTTATTTTGATTCTTTAACAGTTTTGCACTCAAGGTGAAAGGAGCTGCTGACGTCAATCCCATTTGATAGGCAGTGATTCTCCAGTGTATCTGAGATTAATTAATTCTCTTTTTAGCAGGGTCAACAATCAGAGCAAAGACTAAATAAATCAGGAATATCTTTTTGGAAATCAATGAAGTTACTAGTGAAAAGTAAGCATAAGAGCAGAAAGAAGCCCAATAAATGTAGTACATTATTCATTTCACTTAATTGCTGTGGAAAATAAGTGCCTTTGGACTTACTAAGCCATTAGCAGAAGACACTCAACTCCTGTCTTAAAGAAAAGGGTGATTAACACTTAAGCGTTTCTCTGCATCCCGAAGACATCATATGAAATGATGATCCCACCACTGGAAGCTTTCACCACTGAACAGCAATTGAACCGTTTCAAAGAATCAGGTGGGGAGGAGGAAAAGATGTTTCCTGGAATTCAGAGTTAAAATAAGGCTTTGATTTTGCAATTAATCTGCAATATACTAATAGACTCTGTGAAAGAATACCTAAGCTGCAAATAAATTCAATTATCTTTAGGTGTTACATCTCCTCTCAATTCATTTTACTACCTGTAAGGAAAGTCTTGTCCTTCTGCTCACTCTAGCTACACCACTTACTCTGGTCTACCTTTGCCATGCTCCATATGCTGGGGTGGACCTGATCCCCAGGCCGTACAGGTCTTCTTAGAGAGAGTTGTGACCTGGGCCTTTGAAATAAGGTCTCTCACATTCTGTAATCGAGATGCAACTCCAGAAGCCAAGACACTACATATCATTATCCTGTGTTATTTTTAAAATCTGGGACACATTGTTATAATGAAGATATTCCAAGTTACTGGTGAATCTAGCCTTTGAAGAAGATTTGTTTTCATATCAGTGCAAAATTAAGGAAAGATCCTTGTTATTTCATATGGATCACAAAATCATTGTCAGCAGGAAAGAACTTCCCTTTATATGGGATCACTACCTCTAGGAAGTTAAGAAGATAGTTTTAAACTATTAAAATTGATTTCTCATACCACTAGTCTGATTTTGTGCTCTTTAATACTTCCAGTTGATTTAACTGAAGTTATTTTAAATATTTTTTAATTAACAATGAATTCATGCATCTTTAGGTCCATAATATCTAAATTTGCATCTGAATGTCTTTAAAATTCTGAGAAAAATTTAAACTCCTGTTCTATTTCTGTATTATGAGTTTTTCAATGCGTCTAGATCAATACAACATACTTCTTGATTGCTTGTCAAATCTATAATTTGTAGACACAACACATTCATCTTGGGGATACTAAATAAATAGGTCATATACAGAAATTTTTCAGAAATTAAAGTTTTCCAATGTGTTACAGGTATCACAAGTCTACTGCATAATATCAGTGTTACTCCAGATTTTATAAGAAGGAAAAAAAATTGAATAGCTATTTATGGCAATTAAAGTATTTCATGCAGTGTTTGACAGTCCATGTTCACTCTTGGTTCACCAGAGGGCAAAGCAGTGCATAACACAGGAAGGTTCAGGGACGTATTGCAGGGCAGAATTTAGAGAAGAACTGTGATCCATGTGTACAATTAGTAATGTAATTTCATAATTTTATTTCTATTAATAGAAACATTGACATAGACCATCTAGACTAAGTGTAGCTTAATTGGTGAATTACTTTTCTGAATACAAAATATAGGAGTTAATAAGTAGTCGAAAGAAGATGGAAAAAGACCCAATAAGCCACCCAGTTTTGTTCTCTTCCTGCTGTGTTAAGTATTGATCTGTTTGAATCCCAGCATAGCATAAAGGCATAAACTGACACATTTTGACCGCTGTGTATACATTAGAAGGTTATGAGCCTTAGAGTATGAAAAACCTGAATTTTATCTGGAAAAAAATCACAGAATGGTAGAATCATCCCCCTGCTCAAAGCAGGGTCACCTAAAGCAGGTTGCTCAGGACCATGCCCAGTTAGGTTTTGAATATCCCCAGGGATGGAAACTCCACAGCCTCTCTGGGCAACCTGTGCCAGTGTTTGATCATGCTTGCCGTAAAAGAACTTCTTCTTACATTTAAATGAAATTTCCTGTATTATAGCTTGTGCCCACTAGGTGTATGTGAGATAGTCCAATAGAATAAGGAATGTAGAAAGACTGTAGTCTAAGAGGAAGTATTTTTTTGGACCAAGATATAAGAGGTTTGTAAAAGGAAAGCTATCATAATATCTGTGATTTGAGCCAAATATCTACTTAGGGTTTTTTAGATATTTCTACAAGGGTCATTATAATATCTTCTAAGTGTATGAGTGTCTACATTATGAAAAAAGTCAGCTTCCTCATTTACGCCAAGTCTCTTCATCGTGCACTCTGCATATGTGCAACTTCATACCCAAGAGTTCTTTCAGAGTAAAGCAGTTAGACCTTTCTGGGATTAAGCTTGATTGCAGTTCTGAGAACAGTTGCTCTGGTGGGCTGTAAAACACTTCTCACATTATTTCAAGCATAGAATCATAGAATCGTTTAACTTGGAAAAGACCTTTAAGATCACTGAGTCCAACCATTAACCTAACACTGCCAAGTCCACCACTAAACCATGTCCCTAAGCACCACGTCTACACATCTTTTAAATACCACCAGGGATGGTGACTCAACCACTTCCCTGGGCAGCCTGTTCCAATGCTTGACAACCCTTTCAGTGGAGAATTTTTTTCTAATATCCAATCTAACCTCCCCCAGCACCACTCAAGGCCATTACCTTTTGTCGTATCACTTGTTACTTGGGAGAACAGACCAACACCCACCCCACTACGACCTCCCTTCAGGTAGCTGAAGAGAGCAATAAGGCCTCCTCTCAACCTCCTTTTCTCCAGACTAAACAGGCCCAGTTCCCTCAGCTGCTCTTCACAGGACTTGTGCTCCAGGCCCTTCACCAGCTTCGTTGCCCTTCTCTGGACACGCTCCAGCACCTCAATGTCTTTCCTGTAGTGAGGGACCCAAAACTGAACACAGTACTCACCAGTGCTGAGTACAGGGGAACGATCACTTCCCTGCTCCTGGTGGCCACATTATTTCTGATACAGGCCAGGATGCTGTTGGCCTTCTTGACCATCTGTGCACACTGCCAGCTCATATTCGGCTGGCTGTTGATCAACACGTCCTTTTCCACCAGGCAGCTTTCCAGCCACTCTTCCCCAAGCCTGTAGCACTGCACGTTGTGACCCAAGCGTTGTGCACGTTGTGACCCAAGCGTTGTGCACATTGTGACCCAAGTGCAGGACCTAGCACTGAGCCTGGCTGAAGCTCACACAACTGGCCTTGGCCTATTGATCCAGCCTGTCCAGTTCCCTCTGTAGAACCTTCCTACCCTCAAGCAGGTCAACACTCCCACCCAACTTGGTGCTGTCTGCAGACTTACTAAGGCTGTACTGATCCCCTCGTCTATATCGTTGATAAAGATATTAAACAGAACTGGCCCCAGTACTGAGCCCTGGGGAACACCACTTGTGACCAGCTGCCAACTGGATTTAATTCCATTCGCCACCACTCTTTGGGCCTGGCCATCCAGCCAATTTTTTACCCAGCTGCTGTGGTTTAGCCCCAGGCAGCAGCTAAGCACCATGCAGCCACTCACTCATGGAAATGGGGGAGAGAGAAAGGAACGCCAGGAACAGTCCCCAGCAAGCTGCGGAACATGAGAGTAAGTTTTAGGATTTCAGAGGAATGTTTGGGTGGAAATGAAACCACAGGAAAGGTGTGGGGTTTTGTCAAGGGAGAAGCGGGACAGGGAACACGCTGGAAGACAGAGATGGATACTAAGGGGTACGGGTGAATCGGAAGGTGGGGAGACCGAGGGAGTAAAGGACAAAGTGTTTGCGGTAATGTACGGGAAATGAGAAAGAGAAGTGGGTAGACAAAGGAAGGCAAGAGACAAAAAGCTGTGGGATCATTAAGAGAAAACGAAAGGAATGAAGACTGTGAGGGAGGAAGGGTGGTGAGAGACATAGGAGTATGACAGGTGAGAGAGACAGAATGATGGTTTTTCTGTGCCAGAGGAGCTGAGTAAATTAAGAAAGGACATCTCTGTGCCATTGCAAAGACTCTAGAAAATCATGAGTCACAGTTCATATGTAAAATACTGTAAGTGGGATACTGTTAATACAATGAAGGATTGTGGAAGTCAGAAAGCTGCTAGATGATTGGTAATAATTATACACAGATATGCATCACAATTAATCTTTAAGTACTACTTTGAGGCCCCAGGTTTTTGAAAGTGCTGTTTTATTCAGCTTTCTCTGTTAATCTTTGTATATTTCAGGTCACTAAATACAAAAAACCATTTAAAAGAAAAAGTAGTAATGGTGTTAAATGGATGCACTTGAAACAGTGACTTTTCTTGAGATGTCTGTTTGTACTTAGTGTAATGGAATGGCTGACAGCTGGTTTCAGTTGCCATAGTGTAATTATGTAGAATAGACTTTTGCGATGACACTATGTCAATTAAGGAATCTCTCACATTCTAGACTACAAAGGACAAAATGACAGTACAAGATATTTCTTCCGTTCTTTTTCAGAAAAAGATAGTGACACTGTGTGAAATTACAGTCCTGTTATGATGACACAAGTCAAATGATATGAAAGATTTCTGGATTGATTAAAAATCATCAGCATTATAATATAGAATATGTATGATTTGATAAGTTGCTGTTATGTTTTGTTCATTCTTCTTCGGAAGGTATTTGGGGGGGCTGACAGACTGGGGGCGTTTCTTGTTATATTTGAACTGTTGTGTCAACGTGAAAAATGCTACTTACATAACAACGTACTTTAAATAGTGGCTCTTCGGTATGTGAAAATATTTTAATCCAATACATCTTGAGTAAATTTTAAAGCCATCGCAGAAGGTGAAGTAGGATAGGAAGTGGTGATAATTTCCCATATTTTTTGCTACATCTCCCCTTTTTTTAAACTCCGCCCGG
>JANZLP010000015.1:12885505-12896301 GCA_026930925.1 Chelictinia riocourii
CCTGTTAGAGTGGATCCAGAGGAGGGCTATAAAAATGGTTAGGGGGCTGGAACACCTCTCCTGTAAGGAAAGGCTTAGAGAGTTGGTGTTCTTCAGGAGAAGAGAAGGCTCCAGGTATACCTTATTGTGGCCTTTCAGTATATAAAGGGGGCTTACAAGAAAGATGAAGGACTTTTTACCATGGCTTGTAGTGACAGGACAAGGAGCAATGGTTTTATTCTGAAAAAGAACAGGTTTAGATTGGACCTAAGGAAGAAGTTCTTTACTATGAAGGTGGTGAGACACTGGAACAGGTTGCCCAGAGAACTTGTGGATGCCCCATCCCTGGAATTGTTTGAAGTTGGATGGGGCTTTGAGCAACCTAATCTAGTAGAAGATGTACCTTTCTATGGCGGGGGGGTGGACTAGATGATCTTCAAAGGTCCCTTGCAGCCCAAACTATTCTATGATTCCAAAAAGAAGAAAATCACAATTTTAATTTTGAAATGGTGAAAACGAAAGATTTAGCTAGTTGAATTTGTTAGTGAAAAAAAACAATTGTTAAACTTAAAACATATTGAAGAATCATATGAATTTCTTCATATATTTTTGTTTTGGCAAGAAAAAAAGAGTTCCACCTAAAACATTCTCGTGAAATAAATTACATTATGTTCCTACTTAACAGAGTTGATGTTTGAACCCAATGAGCTTTAACCAAGTGTAAATTTTATTCTCAATATGGATAAAAAGGTACAAAAAGGAAAAAGGCAATAGAACTGTGTAAAAAAAAAAGTTAATTCAAAGCTACAATTGGCTGTTGTCAGGCTGATCTAAAAGTATTGTCAAGATTTTTATCTTTACATACAATTATCTATATATAGCAGTATATTAGAGAGGTCATATTTTAAATTGGAATTGTATGTAAACAAGGGTCTTTGAGACTGGTCTGTTGTTGTCACTTGTGGTACTGATTACAACTGATGGCTTACCAAGTGATAAACCAATAGTCCAACAACAGCCAGGGTTTTGTGGAATGTCTATATGATGAATACTTCAAACACTAGAAGATAACACAAAAAATTTGTGATTTTTTACCTTAAATATACATATATACACTCAAAAAGATTTTAAAAGTCTCACAGATCAGCATTCATATAACTAGGTTACATATAAATGTAATAATAATAGAATATTTTAAGATACAAAGTGTAGATTTTATAGAGAGCTTCCTTCATGCCATCTAATGCACTGAACAATTTTCTTTGTTAAGGCTTAATTGAAAAGAAGGGGTGGAAGGCATTGATCTCTTCTTGTATTACAAGATTTTTTGAATGAATGGTTTTCCTGTCATATAGCATGAGAAATCCAGGACTAATGGCCTTTAACTAAAACCAACACCACAAATTTGCTCTGATTAGCTCAAGAGGACAAACAAAGCACAGCTATGTTCTTGAGATTATAATCACAGTTGCTACTGCTTAATTTGAAGCTGAAGCCAAGAACAAAACCACAAACAAACACACATTATTTATTATCTATACAATATAGAGGTTTGTAGAGGATGATTCATGGTGATTAGTTTCCATATTCCAAGTTAGGATCTGGAGATCTGGTACATCAATTTATGCAATCATTATGAGCTGAGAAGGGGTAAACTATCCTGACACTGAAAGCTGGCCTTTCAGTTATTTTCATCAAATCTGAACCATCAATTTGTCAGCCATGGTATGTGAACCAGTTCCCTTGTATCTATACTAAGGTGCAGCAAGCCTTCAGTTCAGAAAAATTAAAGTGAATAAAGGTCACCAGATCTCTTTATCTGATTGTAGCCAAGAAAATTGCTGAAAGCAAGCAAGTATGCTGCAGGCACATTGGTGATTTTTCACAATGCCATTGAGTAGAACCTTGAAGTTTGGTGCAGCCATAGATCATGGACCTGAGTGCACACATACACATACACATAAAGAAAAAAAATAATAAAAGAAAATCGAAATTTCAATGAGAATATAACCTCACAGGACAGTCAAGGATTGAGGATTTTGCTTTGTTTGCCATTTCATCTTTTTAGTCTTTCAGCATCTCTTACTTTGTAACCTCACCCTAGTCTTGCTTTATGATTATACATATTATACATTTATTTATCTATACTTAAGCAAAATAAAGACAGCCATAGAAAAGCTCTAGGAGCCCATAAAATTAATTAGATTTACAATCTCAAATGATGGCCACCAAACAGCATAGCAATAATCCCATAGAGAGAACAAATTAACTCAGCTAGCCAATAAATCAGAACAACAGAGAACTGTGTTTTCTTTTTCACCTTCAAGGAATAGAAACTGAACTTGCTCAAATACTGTATCAAATAAATGACTGTTCTAGGATGCTCAGAAGGTCATGATGTTTGACTGGGCAGGTTTCTGGGGTTTTTTTGGTTGGATTTTTTTTTGGCCATAAGGAGAATAATTAAACACATCTCTATTTTTTGTGTGTGTTAAGTGTCCCAGTGGGTATGACATTGTCAGCTATCAAGACTGAAAGTTCTCTGATGTCACTACTTCTATTTATCATGTTCCAGCCAAGAAAATAGCCATATATTTATTAATTGGTTGAGTCATTATTAAAAATTACAGTTGTGCTAATGTTACCTGTTAGCCTCTACAAGATGATGGGTGATAGATAATTGCATATTGCAACTGGGAATAAGTGACCAAAGGCTAATGTTCTGTGGCAAAGCACAGTGCAATTTTTTTTTCCCTCACTCTCTAACAGCAAAGTCTTGTCATAGCCCCAGATAAGCTCTTGGCTGAAAGGACCATCATTTGCTTTATTCACCTGAGAAACAGGGCCCTGAGCTGGTTGGCCTCTAGATCCCAAACTTAGCCCATCTTGTTTTAGGATCTAAATGTCCTGCAGCTCTTAACAGTATAATGTCCTTCTGAGGCAGTGTCCTTCCTATTTCACCCTCTCTACACCAGAGTAGACGGTGAGGCACAGATACCTGCAGAATGTAATTCAGACTTGACATGTGTCCAAATACCAGGATTTTGGTCAATTACTATTTTACACTAGGTGCTGGATGCTAGAGAAAGGAGTCTTGGTTTTCTTCAATATAAGTGTTACTACTAATAAGAAAAAGTATAATATGTGCCAAGGAAAGTAATGTAACCAGATTATAATTTTTTATGGTGGGTTAAGACCTGGTGGAATTACTGTGTCTTCCTATAATTTGTAAAATGAACATTTAAAAATAAAGGATTGACATTTAAGATAAAAGTACCTCTTCATTAACCCCAGGCTTTTGTCTTCAATTCAAAACAATTGTAGCAAATTTGAGAGACAAAATTCACCAAGGTTAATAACACAAAGTGATAGCCAACACTGAACTCTGCATCTGCCTGCATGGATGGACTGCTATCCAACCGCATCTTGAATACGATTAAAAATATAATTTGACTTTGAAATCCAAATGTATCTAGCACCTTCCTCCCTAGAGGACCAAACCAGATGTGCCTTGTTTTTATCCTGCTGGCAGCTAAACGTAATTTCCTAGGTAGACATCCATAGAAATCCTGTGATATCTTAAAAAGTAAATTTCATCAGGCTAAACACAGATCTAAAGCATTAGACTAATGAAATTTTAAACCCCATCCCATAAAGTTATATTTCACAAAAGTGGAAAGCAGTTTTTATTCCTTTTTGCTGCAAATTTTGTGAACATATGGTGTAATGTGGAAACATGGATAGTCAGAACAGTTAGCAGTTGCTGTGGTACTGCTGGCTTATTTCCACTTTACAAATTCATACGAAGCTAAAATATCACACTGGTGACATATGCTTACCGGCTCTCCATTTACTGCCTGCAGCTATGGGCTCCTGTATTCTAATGGTAATTCTACAATCTGTTCACTGACAGCTCAGGGGGCCAGATGATATGCACACTACTGACAGGGACATCACTTTCATGAAACATTTACTTCTCTGCACCTGAATATTGGAGTAATCATATAGAGAGTCGACACACCATGAAATAGAGTTAGACTGAAGATTCTGAGAAGAAAATAGCAGACTGTCACTCAAAATAAAGTTCATTTTATACCCAGCAGAGCTAGGTTAAAAGACATTTCCATACACTGAAAATGCTTTCCATCTTCAAAGCTGCAGTTTAAAAGAAAAATGTTTTCCCCATATTTTTCTTCAGTGGCTCAAGGGATAATTACACTCCAAGATGTGCATTTGAGAAAACTTGTACTTTCTTGTCCTGTGCTATTTCAATGAAGTCAGAATTATAGTGGGTGGATGGGCACTGAAAATTCAACCCTGCCACGTTGTCAAAAGCACTACCAAACTACCTCTGAGTAGCTTCATTTTATTTGCCTGTGCTGCCCTGCAAGGTTGGCTGTAAGGTTTTGAACACTCTGAAGGCCATTTGCACAAATTCATCTCTCAGATCAGATCTTTACATCCTACTGAGGCAGCAGCATAGGGGCAGCTGAGCTTTAGGTAGTGGATCGCTGCCCAGGGGAACGTATGGCCAGGATGGGATTAGGTAGCTGGTGCTGGGGAGTTACATCCCTGAGCAGCCAAGGTAGTCAAAGGACTTGCTGTAGGATCAGGATCAGCAGCTCAGGGCAAGAACTGCTGAAGTGTTCCTAAGCAGGCACAGACAAGGTTGGTAATAAGCACATTGAGGTGGGAGCTGGTAAAATGCATAATGCATATTTTACGGAAAAGGGTATATGACAAATTCCAAGGCAAAAGGTTAATTTAATTAGGCAAAATTTGAGAAAAGGCCTAAAAAGCCAAATAATATCTTATCAAGATCTGTCGTCCTCATCAGAAGACAACAACCAATTATCTAAAATTAGGAAAGAGTAATAGAGCAGTAGAATAAACCAAAGATTATTCCCTTGCTAATATAGATAGCTCAAGGATAAACGTATAATGAGCCAGCAGTTGATAAGCATGGAAACCATCTTTCCAGTACCCATATTACCTGTAAAAGGAAAGATACTATTGACATTAATAAAGTTCCCATGTTCTGGCCATTGTGAAAGTAATTGTGAACAAAGAGATTATCAGCCACAGCATTGGAGAAGAAACTTAAACATTACTAGGGAGATGGGAGTAAAGTTAAAAGCTGGACTGGAAAGCACAGAATGAAATAACATTTGGAAAGAAAAATGAGCATGAACTGTAGAAGACTCAGCCAGTGGGGGCATTTTTAGTCAACTCCTGTTCAAGGAGCTGATGAATCTTGTGGGCCAGTCACCGTTTTGTTAAAAAATGTGTTCTTTCCTCCAGAATGTATTCATTAGATGAAAGTGGCATCATTTTTATTATCATACGTAGATGGAAAATCCCTTAGACTATGTCCCATGTTCCCACTCCATTGTTATTATTTAACCAGTCAGGTTAATTCATGTAATGATGTCCCTGTCGTTAACGTTATTTAGTATGTGAGGATCTCCGGGCGAGGGAAGCTGGCCTAATACAGGCTACGTAACAGTATCCAACTGGGGTTCTTTTCGGGGTCTTCAACACAGTGTCTGGTTCCTGAAGTGCAAGTTGTCTGTCATAGTTTTAATGGCCAAGGAAAGGAAAAAGCTTTTCAGAAACCTCAAGCAATTTTAGCTGCTGTATCCGTTAGGTTTCCGAGTGTCCTCAGACAGGTGAAGTACACCGAAACGTAATGGCTGTTACTGGAAGGAATTACATCTTCAGTATCCTGCCTTCTGTCTGACAGCTGTGATGCGTCTTGTGGAAAATGGGCTGGATGGTTTTCAGTCATTTTAATCCAGTTTTATGGTGGGTTTTAGCAAAAGGGAAGTAAAGCTTCTTTTTAGAAAAATAAATGCATCTTCAAAACTTAAAAAAAATAATTTCTTAGAGGAACTGATAAGCAAAGAAGGATTTAAAACACTTTTTTCTTCCAGAAGCATATTAAGTGAATAGTAGGAAAGAGAAAGTTCCCCAAATGGCTCAGTTACTGCCCTCAAGTGATGTCCCGTAAGATGAACAACTTTCCCATGAAGCTTACAATAGAAAACAGATTTTTCGTTTTTTAGAGTTTGTGGGTTACTTTGAGCATTTCTGTTGCTTTATTTCAGAATTGTTTCTTCCCACAGACTATGAATCTTAAATTGTATTAGTCTAAAAGAAAATTCATTTTTGGTTCTGGTTTTTTTTTTTTTCTTTAAAATCTAAATAGGGAAGTTTCCTGGGTTGTGGACAGTCTTTGGTTAACCAGAAAACTGATGGAAGTCTCAGAGAACAGTGAGAGAGAAATGAATGTGTTGAACACAAGTAGGTACAATCTGCTTCAAATCTAGCCGGTTAAAAGCAAGGAGATTAAATAGTTTCGGTCACCCCCCCATTTGATAAATCTGTTTTCTTTGCACAGGTGGTTCAGATCACAGTTCCATCACTGATACACATTGTTTAATCATCCAAACCCATGAATAAATGATCATAATTGTTATTCGAAACATGGAGTTCTTTTGTGATACGTAGGATGAGAGTCGTGCTCCTTTTCCTACTTCTCCTTCATTCCATCTGGTCCTTCCTCCTCACCTCAGGGCTGAGGCCGATCCCACGGCGCTCCAACAGCAGAGAGCTCCTGCTGGTTTCAATAAACGCTTGAGCAGCACTGGTGCCTGAGCAGTCCTGGCCTCTCTCGTGAAGAAGTAAAACGCTAGCAGCGTTTCCCCTCCTCCTCGGCTCTGCTCTCCTGGCGGAAGAGGTTGAGGAATCGTCCTGAGTCTGCCGGGGTGGAATGTGTGCTCAGCTCCAGCAGCAGGGTTCTTCGTTCAACAAAGCCCTCGAACGTTGAGCAATTTGTTAAGCCTGTTCCTATACAATAAAGTACTTGCAGGCTCGTGTGATCTTGACATCTCTAGAAATTGAAGATGAATTTTAATGGTGACTTAAGATATTTTACCGAATTAAAGTTTAGGAATGTTTGAGCCCTTAGTGACCCGTGTATGGTGCTGGACGGGATAAATGTCCCCCTCCTCCCCAGACATAACAATGCTTACCATTATGCCCTCTTATGTTTTCCCCCAAAGAGAATACTATTTGATACTTCCTTCTGCTTTGTTGCGTCCTCTCGGATACCCTTACAAAAACGGTGTTCTTGCCCACTGCCCTCCTTTCTCCCCAATGTGGGAAAACATACGGAAATCGCGTGATGCTTGCGTGTGAAACTGTGTCTGAGATCTGTCCTGGTACAGATTTTCACTTGTTTAACTCTCATACTTGAACATGCTTAGCTGTTTACGTGTAATACAGGCCCTGGTTTAAGTATGAGCAGTTGCTGAACTGGGCTCTGGTTTTATGGCTCTTACAGCAACAAAACCTTCAGGGCTGAACCCAGCTCTTTGGCAATCTCTTAACCGCGTTGTAAGAGACTGCTGGTGCAGCACAGAACACGTGAATAAGGCTTAAGAATCCTGGTTCAGTCTCATGCAAAGCTGATATTGACTGTTCAAAAACTCCCGGCAAGTGAAGACGGATACCTCTTACGCGGGAAATAATTTATACAGGATAGGGTGCCCTGGCAGTGAAAATACAAACACCCTGCAGAAAATGAAACTTGGATTTCAGGGGGCTTTTTCATCTTTAGCATGGGTGGTAGTTAACGGTATTCTTCGTGATAACTTTCCTGTGTATGGGTTGGGTTGGGGAGGCACACATGGGAAGGACCAGGGGAGGAAAAGGAGATTTAAGTTAGAAGCCAGCTAACAGCTTGCAAGAAACTCTGTAAGCTCATATGCTGTACTCCTGCTTTATTTATGTGAATTCCCACTACCTAGGTGTGAGCATGAGGAAAGTGGCTATGGTACGTAGTGCGTGACGAGACTGAGTCTCAGCGGCTGGATGTTGCAGCTCCCTTCCTGTTGTGAATTCGTTTTATCTGACCTGGCACTTTCTATAATCGATCACTTCTGGGAAAAACCTTTCTCTTCCACATGGCCAAAAACCCCAAAATGCGAAGTGGGCTTCTCTAAAAAAAACAGATGAAGAGAAGACAGCAGTGCGCTATCTTTTCGTTTCCTCTCTCCTTCCAGCCTGCTCTGTTTTTAATCCAACCTTTGAGCTGGACCATGAGCAAGGACTCTGACCTACCTGTGGGCACTTGGTGGCCCTTGCCCTGCAGCACAAGGCAAGGAAAGGGGGATCACGCGAACTGCCTCAGTGCAGCAGGGAGCCAAAAAAACAGCCCCTGCACCATAAATTGTTTTTTTTTCCCCGCAGAGGCCTGCTCTCAGGTCATCACAGCATGCAGTGAGAGTGCATGGCAGCAGCCTCAGCAAGCCAAACTCAAAGCACCCCGTGTTTGTAATTCAAGTCTCGCTGACAGTCTGCATTTCCATGGTGGCAGCTTCCAGGATTTTTGCGTGTGTGTCTCATCACTGCAATGCTTCTGGAAAAAACAGCTGCTGGACTTCTAAGAATATTAAAGTGTTACCTTTCACTTCTAAAATCACATTTCTGTTTTTCCCCCATACTAGTTTTTTGGGGCCTAGCTTAACTTTTTTTCTTTTTTCCCTTCTTTTGATGTTTTGAAGGTTGGAGTAAGAGGGAAGGATATTGTTGTTCTTGGTGTGGAAAAGAAGTCAGTGGCAAAACTTCAGGAGGGGCACAAATTAAAACATGAAATCCCATCTGAACACAATAAAAACTTTTTTTTTTACAGTGAGCATGGTCAAACACTGAAACAGGTTGCCCAGTGAGATTGAGGAGTCTCCATCTTGGGAGATACTCAGAACCCAGCTGGACACAATCCTGGGCAACCTGCTCTAGCTGACCCTGTGCGAGCAGGGGGCTGGACTAGATGATCTCAAGAGCACCCTTCCAACTTCCATGATTCTGTGATCTTCCCAGGTACCAAAGTGAGGTTGACCAGCCTGTAGTTGCCTGGATTGTCCTTTTTCCCTTTCTGAGGACAGGTTGAAAGTTTGCCTTTCTCCAGTTGTGAGAGACCTACCATGCTCCCTACAAACTTTCAAACATGATATTGAACAGTCTTGCTATTACATTGGCCGATTCTTTCAGCACCCTAGAATGCATCCTATCTTGTCCTCAGGGTTGAGATTTTTTAAGAGATCCCCGACTTGATATTCTTTTGCTACTGATAGTCTTCACCCTCCTTGAACCCTCTCTGTAGACATAGGGGCCGGAGACCCTCCTTGTGAAGGCTGAAGCAAGGAAGATGCTAAAAACCTCAGCATTATCTGTATCTGCTGACACTATATCGTCTGCCCCCCAAGCAGGCCTATGTTTTCATCATTTACTCTTTTTCTGCTAATGTAGCTTTTCTTGTTGCTGGTAATGTCCCTAGACAGTTTCAAATTTAGGTGAGCTTTGACCTTCCTAGCAGCACTCTACACGCCAGGCAGGGTTTCTGTATTCCTCCTCTGTAACCTGCCCTTGTTTCTCTCTTTTGTGAATGTCCTATTTGCATTAGAGCTCAGTCCTATGTTCCTTGTTTAGCCAAGCCAGTCTCCTGTATGTATACTTATTTCCTTAGTAGAACAAACTGCTCTCATATTTCAATGAAGTTGCCATCAAAGACCTGCCAGCCTCTCCTTCCCTGGTTTACTTGTTCCAACCCAATCTACTGACTTTCCTGAGACTGCAGGTCTGGACTAGATATAATACAGGTTTTAATGATGTGACAGGCCTGCTGGTAGGCTACAGTAAATACAATCCCCGATCTTGCAAAGACAATAGTACACATGTAACAGCAGACACTGTGTTCAGAAAATCCTTGGTTATTGCTGGCTGAAGTAGTACACCTATGGTATCACGTGGAGATATTATCTAAGTCCTGAAAGAGGACTAGATATGTTATTACAGTGTTACAGCTGAGCTAATCACCCTTATCTCTTAGCAAGATTAATTAGATCAGGAACAGCACTGTCCCAGTGCTATTACGCTGTCACTGGTTCTGCAGCAAACTTGGTCAGTACTAGCTCAGAGTAAAAGCTCTGTATTGCATACAACAAATCCATCCATGAATAATGGATCTGCTGATTTCCACGGAACTATGTGCATTTTATCCAGCTTTAGTCTGGGCCCTGACTCCTTCAGTAGTAACCCTGGCTGAATTTGATGTAGCAATCCAAATGTGGTGTAGATTTTTTTTTCCTAGTCATTAAATCCTTGATCTGTATTTTCTTATTTTAGCCCATTATATAGCTTATCTGTTAGAACATTACTTTTTCTTGTATCAGTACCTTATATTCTTAGAAGTCTCACTTTTGGGCATATTAACTTTATTTTGTTACTGGTGCTCAGGATTTCATTTAATTTGCTGGTAAATGGCTTTATGCCCTTCAGAGAAGGTTTCCCTCTGAGCTTTCCTTCCTCCGCGTGCTAGTTAAAATCAAGTTAAAATTCATGTGTGGGGCCTGAGGAGGAAAAGGAGACGTTTTCAGCTATGCTTATACATAAGCAACTTATTTTAAATAAAGTGAATTATAAAAGCCAGTAGTTCTCCTTTAGTTTTAATGTCTGCTTATGTTACAGCTTGGGCTATGGAAATAGATGACTGATTCTTTTCTCTTTTAAAATTCTAATAATTTCCTTCTTTAACATCAGGCAGAACTTCTTGGGCACTGTTTTCAGTTTTCATAGAAATATAGGGCTGAAGTTGAGTAAAAAAACTTCCATAATTTCACGTAACCAGCTGCTGAGGGGCAGAATTGCACCTTACGAAGAAGTTTTGAAAATCTACTGCTCTTTTAAAAATCTGCTTTTTAATTTGTAGCTTTACAGAGGTTAACAAGACACCATAATAATTAATTTCTTAAGTA
>JANZLP010000015.1:13333855-13345282 GCA_026930925.1 Chelictinia riocourii
CCCGGCCTTGGCTGAGACGGGAGAGCTCGTGGCGCTCGGCCTCGGCACAGGCCACCTCAAAATTCCGAACGTCCGGCCAGAGGCATGCGCTGGGCATTTGGTGAACTTCCCCCCATCCTGCACTGCACCTCTCCCAGCCCAACTCCCTCTATTCCTGTCCTCCCCTGAGAACAACTTGCCGAGGGAGTGTACACATGGAGGGCAAGGGGCTCATCTGCGCAAGGGCTGCCTTGCCTTTCTTGCCACTCTCCAGGCTGGATGATTAGGTTGAAAACGTGTAAAGTCGGGGAAAGTTCCTCTGCAGCCATGAGAGCAGCAATGGCAGGATTATGTTTTCCTGTGCTTACATGCAGGACCCTCTTGAGCTGCAGGGGACTTGTAAATAAACCCCCCACTAGTATTAAAGAGGGAATAAATTTTGGAATTGTCCTTTGCATGTGTTATCGCTTCTATTTGAATTGTTATCTGACTGTGCCTGTGGCCTCCCCTTCCTGCAGCATACCTAAACTGATTTATGAGATGAGATCAGAACATTTGCCCATAAGGTAGGATTATATATTCCAGGAAAGGCAAAGCAGATCTCTATGTTGAGAAGGTAAGGGACAAATTCCAGCTAGTTCAAAGGGTGTGCTGCCTGTGTCTGAGGAAGGCACAGAGCTCCTTTTTGCTTCAGGATGCCAAGTGGAGGGCTTTGCCATCCCTCTGCATACTGCTCTCTAGACCAGAGAGGAGCTGAGCTTTCTCTAGCTACAGCATTACATTGCAATTTGGGAAGTGTTTAGAGGAATAATGTGCTTCCCCTGCAGTTACCTCTGTGTTTGTGTATGTCCTGCCAGTGGTGCTGAGGTATGCAGTCATATCTGTCTGCCTTGGGCTTTTTCTTACAAGTCCAGCTGAAATGTTAAGCAGGGCTGTCCACTGCACTACAGGCAGACTGTGCCTCTGCTGCCTGGTGGGTATTCAGCAGGATCCAGCGTCTGTGCACTCCCGTCCTCATGCTAGGCCTGTGCTGGTTGGAGCCTGCAGCATAATACTGAGCTGTGGGAACCGTTTTGGAAAAAATGAGCATTAAGTAAATTCTCTTAGCTGTTTTCATGAGCCTCTCTTCTCATTTCTCTTTCTTTAGAATATCATGGCTGGTTGAGAGCACCAATCAGTTGTACTTTTCATGTTGAAGCAGCTATTAAGTAGCTGATTGTTGCATGTAATTTTTTTCCCCTGGATTCTGCTGTGTTTGACTCCTCATCAGCTAGAAATTACTGAACACGACAGGCTTATACGGTGTTTGACACTAGGATGGACCCCAAAGCAGAAGGGGTTGCCCCTTGTTGGCACATGGAGATCAGTACGGTCATTTCCCATTTGAAATGCCAGTGAGAAAAATCCTGGACTGAGTTTGTAGAGAACAGCAGCTGCCTGGGCAGGATTACTGCCGCAATGGGTCTGCTCTCATCCTGGTCCCTGTGTGCGTGGGTTTGTCAGGGCAACAGCTCCCTTTGGCACCTGCGATGGGAGGGCTGGAGGGCAGGTTGAGCATGGCATGTGCTGCTGAGTAAGGGAATCTGCGGAGCGGATGCGGAAATAGCGGAGGTGGGAAGGGAGCAGGCTATGCAGCCCCTGCGGGAGCCCAAGAGGCAGGGAACCGCACCTTGGCAAATTCTGTGCAATTGCAGTCAGTAAGTGATGAAACAGTCCTGGCGCTCACCCTGGGACTGTGTGAGCCCCAGACCTATGCAGAGCTGAGTGGTGACCCAGCACGTTGAAAGATGGGGGCCCTGACCCTGTTTCCCCATGGTGTGATCATGCTACTGGACTGGGCATAGCGCAGCTGAGCAGGGAGAGCCGAGGGACGAAGGCATCGCAGGTGAAACCCCAAGACCCATTTACTGTTTGATTGTGCTTTGAAATAGTTGTATTTTAAGTGTTTTTGCAGAGCAGCCTCGCAGCCTAACATCTCCGTGTGGTGCAGGGCTGTTTGTAGATGGCTCACATTCCAGGAGCGGTGGCACCTCAGGCAGAGAGCAAATATTTAACAGCACTTCTAACCACTGAGGGCAGCTGCCCAGAGCTTGCTTTGATTGTACAAGTGATAGCAGGTTAACCTAGACATAGGTGGCAAAACAAGACCTGTAGCACCTCCCTGCACCCCTGGGAAGGGAGCAAGAAGGGTGGCAGAGATTTCTCAGAGCCACCTGGCCTCTCTTCATGCAGGTCGGAGAACAAATAATATTGCTCACCCCAGTTTGCCAGCACGTGTGGCCCAGCAGCCCATGCGGCAAAGCCAGCACAGAGCAAGCCGGGCACTGGCTGCAGTGAGAACGGACTCTCGAGCTGCAGGTTAGCCCTCACCCCCAGCAGGCAGGGAACAATCCCAACTAGACCTGTTGGTACACCTGGTGTGACAGGAGAGGTTGAACTGCAGGTGCTGGGAGCTGAGCCGGCTGCAGGCACAGTTAGTTAACTCTGCTGCCGGCTGCTCTGGCATGGGGCATAGCACAGCCCCACCACACTCTTCCCAAGCATGCAGGAGAGCTGGGGGTGCAGAGTGCAAGGGTCTGGCAGCAGCTCCTGGCCCAGCCACATCAGGAGAGTATTTCATTTTTAGTGTACAGTAAGAGCCACAGTGAATTTACAGCGTGGGATTAATGGAATTAAATAAGTAGAAGGGAGGCTGAGCCCCTTAATTATTTATCTGCAGGCTGTGGTGGGTGCTGCAGCTGTGTTGGAGCTCCTCCTGTGGGCCACCTACCCATCCTGCAGCCTGTGGATGTGGGGCAGGATCCTGCTCTCGGGTGGGGGATACCCACACTGGTGCAAACAAGCGTGCACACATGCACCGCATCTCGCACTTTCACTTTGGCATCCAGCAAGCCGAGTGCTGCTGTCCCCTTTGTTGCTATTAACAAACATGGGACAGACTGGCTCCAACCAGGGCTGGTTTCTGCTCCTTTGTGTCTGCTGTCATTTCTGAGCTAGGTCCTGCACCACCTTTCCAGGGAAAATCTTTTCCTTACATCCAAAGTGCAACTTCTGGCCATTGCCCCTTGTGCCCACTCCCTTTGGCATGTCCCTCCAGTGGACAGGCCCTGGGAGCAGAGCAGGCTGGAGGTGATGAGAGCCACACGTTACTCCTTTGAAATTTGACTGTGCTCCTGTTTCCCAGTGCGGTGGGGAGGCTGCAGCCCTTTCCCCAGAGTTTTGTATGGAGAGAAACACGGCTGGACAAACCCTGTGCTCGCTTGCATTTCCCTTAAAGCCACCGAGGACATTGCATCTCCCATGCCTGCAGTCCTGGCAAGGCAGCTTAGGCTGCGGGAGAGGTGCTTGGGTCCCTGGGGCCAGTGAGCCCAGGAGGTGCTGGACCCAGGGTCCAGATAGCACCTGGGGAGCCGTGTGTTGTGGGTTTAATGGGCTAATCGGGAAGCTGCCTGGCAGGCACGTAGCACTCACGTTCCGGTAATAAGAATAATAAGGCTGAAGCACTGCCAGCGATTGATTCAGGAGCGCATTATGTCCTCATTTGAGACACAGCGCAGATTGACAGTGGTCAATGCCTGTGCTAATGTGGTTGATTTCACAGGAGGCTGGGAAGCACTCACAGCCCAAGCACCTTCCCCTCCCCATGCCCTTGTGTAGCCGCCTGGGCTGCTGAGCAGCGCGAGGACGGGTCTGCCCAGCTCCTGGCCTGCCACAGCCAGGGCCGGCCGAGCTGCCATGTTGCCCCAGAGGTCTGCCTGCCCGGGCTGCCCATGCCTGCCAGCAGTAGGGGCATCTGCAGGGACTCTGCTTGCAGAGGGACTTGGGAGCTGCGCTGAGGAAGGGGAGCAGCAAACCCAAGGTGGACCGTATCTGAGAGACAGACTGGCACCCAGGGATGTTTTCAAGGCATTTGTAAAGTGCTCTCAAGTCTGTCAAGGAAAGAGCCTTTTTCCAATCCCGTTTCAGTGGTCTGGCTCTGTCTTTATGTTGATGGCAGTAGCAGCAGGGATCCCTGAGCTGCTTTGGAGAGATTGCTCCTTGCATCTCCCCTTCTCCTTCCAGCCACCGTCCCGTGGGAAGGGGATGGAAGATGCGGATGAGCAGAGCAAGCGGTGGCTGCAGTTCTGGCAAATATTTTTTGGCCTTTTTAGACTTTTCTGGAGGATACTTCCCGCTGCCCCTGGGGATGGATGGCTGAGTCCACCCCAGGTTTGCCGTGGGAGGTTTCTCCTATTGCTGCGAGCTGTGAGACCCACGTGCCTGAGGCTGCGTGACCCACGAGCAGCACCTCCATCTTCATGCCTGTAATTAGCATGTGCCAATTAGTTCTGCCCTCGCCAGCTCCTATGGGGGATGTGGGGGCAGCTGAGGGCTTGTCGGGGTGACGCAGAATGGGTAGCGACACAGGGCTCCTGCTTTGGCTTGGTTATTGGTCTTTCTGGCATTGCCACTTCATTTTTATATTATTCATCATGCTTGTTGTTAACATTTTGACCAGTTTGTGTTTTATATTCATTTCCTTCTTAAGAGTGAAGTACTGAAGAGGTAACCCAACTTTAGCCTCTCGCTGTTAAGTTCATGTATTTGTTATTAAGGGGAGTTAGAGGTGGAACTTATAACTAAGACTATTTTTCATTACAACTAAAGGGAAATCAAGAAGCAAGGGAGAAAGAAACCTGTGAGGGAGTGAAAAGAGTCCCTTCTGTTCTGGTTTGCAAAGCTGCTGAATACATTATTGGATCCCTTAAACTAGAAAGTTAAATTGATCCCCAAGGTGGCCACTCTTCCTTATACTTACTTTACTGTTCATCTTTCTTATGCCTTTATTTAAGAAACTGCCAGCTTTCTTGGACTCTCTTTTTGTGTTTCCTAGTGGGTCTTACCAATCAGTTCTCTGAGTTATGAAAATCTCTTTTCCTGAAGCCCACTGTCCTTTTTTTCCACTGTTCTCTCGTCCTCCATTTTGAAGAATTATCGATTTTACCACTTCACTGATCCTTGTCCCTTAAATTGCCCCCCACTCCTCATTTTCAGTCATTTTCTCCTTTTTGATCAGAATCAAGCTGAGAAAAGGTTTCATTTCCACTCAGCCTTTTTTTGCAATATTTACAGTGTAAGTGATAATAATTTAATGTGATTTTAACTATCTTTGACACTTTGTTATCTAGGTTTCCTCCATAGTCTATGTAGAGAGACAGACTCCTCCAGAGGCCATTCTTCCCATCCTAAAATAGCAGTCTAAGACAGGTGGAAGGGTCTGATTGCAATACCTACATGACTAGTTTAAATTCTATACCTAACTATGACAAGGCTAAAATTAAATTAAACATGCCCAGCTTTGCATTCTCTGTGTCCTGATATATTTCTTTCCCAAAGATGCCCTTTCCTTCTTCTGTTATTACCCTGGAGACTTTCAGCAGGTCTGTCTCCCACCAGATTCCAGATCTGAGAGTGAACATGTGCATCCTGCATCATATAGGGCAAAATACTTTACACATATCTACAACTGATTCAGTCATTTCCTTCTCGTCCCTCTTATGACCCTATTATGAATACCTCCTCCCCCCTTCAGGAAACCCAGGTCCTCTAAGCTGCACCATCTGTATAGCCACATATTTATCTCCAGGATGTGTCTGTCCTTGCTCAGGCTTTTACCCTCGCCGACGGGATTGATAAGAACACCAGCTGAGGCTCTGATTCTCTCATTGTCACTTCAGGAGCCTTGCTGTTTCTTGTGGCTTTCTCTAGTTTGTTCCTAGAGCAGTAGCATTAGTTCCCAATTGAATGAGCCGCATGAAGGAGTTGTCAGATGGCTGAATAAGCCTTGGCAAACTTGTGCAATAATTCTGATTTGGCAGAACCTCTCCATAAGTGTTAGGTCATACCAACAAATGGATGTTTCTGTTACTGAGAGAAGTGAGTCACCAACCACTACCACCTTTCCTTTTCTTTTGCAAGCAGGGGTCATGAACCACTTAGCCGTCAGAGCATGTGGTTTTTCTTCCTTCAGCACTGCAGTTGGTTTCCCATTCACCAAGACAGTTTACTACTTTTTTTTAAAGCCTGATAGATTGCCAGCTGAGGCTGAAGCTCCATCTGCCAGCAATAGAGGATCACAGCCAGCTTTCTCCCGTGGAGAAATGTGTTCCTTTTCCTTTGCTGGGGCTTCTGCAGACCTCAGCTTCTTTGTTCTTGGAGTCTTCATGTCTAGTACATCTATGAAGTCTTTGCGTTCCCTCATGCTTCTCAGCCCACCCTCCCTTCCTGTAATTCTTCCTTTTGATTTCTAGGAAATTACACTTCCTGGCTCTCTGGATTCTGCTATAAACCACATTCACTGAAAATCCAGACCGTGACCCAGATAAAAGCATCTACAGTTGGGATCCTAGTCTGGACATATCTCCCCTGAGGGCAGGTAGACGAGGACCTGGCTGCTGAGTCAGCTCTAGCAAGGAGAAATTACTCAGCCTTATTACCCTCTTTTCCATAGCCCTGTAAACTCTCTGAGTCTTGTTTATTCCAGTTTCCTTATGAAGTTCTCTCTTGTTGCCATCTGTTGCTGGTTAAGTGATCCCAACCTTTCTCTGGGAAAGGGGGTTTCTAAGTAAGTCCTTGATTTAATACTTCAAAGTTGAAGCTGAATTTTAAATCAAAATGTGATACCCTGTCAGCTGATGACCTGAAAAGCTTTTAGTCACATTTTACAAATCAGCATTTCTCAAGTTGTAGCTAATCCTCACAAAGGCTGCCTCTGAGCCACCATGGTTAAGATCAGATGAACAGTCCGGACTAAACCTCTGTGCTTAAGCATAACAGACTGTCCAGGGCCCCACTCATTTCTGGGGCTGACTTCTCCACGGAGCTCAGCAGCAGCTTCTCTGTGTATCTCCAGGGCTGCATCTTAAATCCCTACCTGGTCTTCTATAGCTCCTACATTGGCACTTTTTGTGAGGCAAATGAAGAAAAACAAGGCCAATAGTTTTTGGCAGCGGACATGAAGAGGAATCTAAAGGAAAGCTGCAGATGAGTCTGACTGAAGCCATTGGGGTTAGCAGTACTGGGATTTTTTGTACTCATTTCAGTAGTCTTCAGAGCAAGGCTGATTGTTAGTAAACTGTTATTACAATCACATTTTGAAAGAAAAGTCCTTTCAAAGGCAAGCCACCTGTGGGTCAGGTGTTACTTGTTGATAGAAAAAAAATAAACAGACTTATTCCAGAAAATCTTCTGAGTGTTACTGCTAACCAGTGTGGCATAAGGCTAGGACTATTCTTATTTCAGTTGGAAACCTTGGCAAAGTACTTTGAGAGGTTCTTAAAATCTCAGATTCTAAAAAATCCACCCAGGTCTTTCATCCATCATCTAAATGCCGGAGGTGTGATGACAGAGGAAGATGTGGAGAGACTGCAAGAAAAAATAGGAAAGTGGCAAAGCTTATTTTTCCAGCTTGCTGTGTGGTTATTTTTCTACATCAAATCAGAGTTATGTCCATGGTATGATAGATTTTCCAGAACAAGATGCAGTACACACTCTTCTGCTTTTTTCCTGCTGTCACATTTTTTTTTCTTGATGAGCATTAGTATCTTTTCATCAGCTTAAGTCTGACAGAAATTTTAAAATGCTTTTGTTACCACAGAACTATCAGTGGTCTCAGTATACATTTGGGCGAAGGACCAGAATAGCTGTTGCTAAATGTTATTCATAGGCAGCAAGCAGAGAGAAAAAACCAATATGTTATTTGAACTCCAGAAGAATAGTTACTGTTTTGTTTTGTTTTAACTTTAGAGTGTTGCCACATCCTCAGCCTAATTCCTCCTCCTATCTTGTATGTTTGTACTCTGAATACAATTTCTGATACAATCTTACTTTTCTTGTGTCTGTCCTATCAGAATACTGGTTTTCCAATGAGGAGGAGAAAGGAACAGTTTTCCTGGATTTCCCCAAATGTGGCAAAACTGCAGCATTATTTCAGCTTTTAAAAGCTTCTAAAAGCAACCACTCCTGTACATGCTGTCTGTCTTGTTTCAGTGACTATTTTTTTTCAAATTGATGGTTTTTTCCTCAGTTTATCACAGATCTTTAATGTCTTTAATTTAATATAATCTGTCCTCTTTGTGTCATTGACACTCTTCAGGTTCTCTGAAACTCTCACCAGTCCTAATGAAACACTGTTTTTAGTATGGATGCACCATCCTTTTTTGGAGTTTTACAATTTTGTCCTCTCCTGGTTTCCCTTCAGTCACTTTGACCCTTAATTTGTAATTTCCTTCAGCAAGTCCTTTCCCCCCCAACTTTTCCTGTCATCTGCTTACATACAGTTTTCACCTCCACCTCTCCTTGTCTTACTTTCTGTCCCTAAGTGGTCAAGCCTGTTCCCCTGCATTTCCAGGACCAATGACTCAAAACTGACCTTCCCGCTCATTCTGGCTGGATTTAGTGCTTATAAAAGTGGAAACACCTCTTCCTTACCATCGCCTTCTGCACAATGGGATGAAAAGGCTCTTTGTCCCTCTCCTCAGCCAAACACAGCCTCTTTGTTTCCCAGGGACAGATCTAGCACGCTCCCTGCTCACAGAGAGACATGGAGGTGTGGGTTACCTGCCCAGGAGCAGAGCGAGGAGGGACGAGCCAGCATGGGGTACCTGCTCTGGGCGGCTGTGTTTTACAGGGCTTCCCAGCATCTCTGCTCCCTTTGGGGCCTGGTGGAGGGTGAGATACTTAGGCTTTCCCCAAACTTCAGCACTGAATCCTGTGTAATGTTTCCTTTCAGTTCTCACACCAAAAATTTTCATCACCTTTCCTTTCATTAGCTGCAGTGGCCTTTTCTCAGCATCCTTCTTCCTTTCCTCCCATCTCCTGATCCCTTAGCTCCATAGTCCAGACTATCCTGTTGAGGAGGACTACCTATCCCTGCTGCCTGGCACACTGATCTGCAGCATCACCTCTGTACACAGAAGTAAACCAGGGCCGACCTCTCCCTGTGCCACTCAGATGATGTAGGGGTGGCACCTGGTATTTTGGAGCTGTCAAGGCTGTCAGGACTGTCCATGGTTGGCAAGACTCTGATGTGGGAAGAGCGGTGTGCCTCTGCGGACAGGCACTGCTTAGCACCCCCACCAGTTTAAGTGCAGGAAATTCAGGGACTAATAATTTCAAGGCAAAGAAGAAAGGGAACACAAGTTGCACATCTAATGACATGTCACTTTTATTTTAATGTTATCCCTCACTATAAGTCCAACTCATTATATTCTTCCTAGTACCTTTTATTAGCTAGCCCAAAGCCCTGCTCCTTACCAGTCTGTTTTAGATTGCAAGATCCTTACAACATTTGCAATGCAATACTTCTGCTGCTGTTCCTAAACCAGGCAAACAGTGGGCTATAAAGTTCATAAAACTATTTGTTTAGGGAAAGACTTTAATTGACACTTAGCTCTATCCTGATTATCTAGATGAGAAAATAAAAGCTATATGTTTCCAGGTCCCTTATATATGTCTGATCAGGAAGCAATTTCAAACTGTATCTTAAAGTAAGTTCATTTTACAACTACAAGAAAGTAGAGAATGAGAAACACTGCAAGTAAAGTTGATTAAAAATAAAATATTAAAATTATCAGATGTAACTAGGTTATAAATCAAGGCCATCATCACACCTCTATGTACTTACTCATTACTGAGAGTTTATTAAAAATGCTGTGGCTAAGTGCCATGCATCCCTAATTCTAAAGGAGCAATGCTACCTTCTCAATCTTACACTTCAGTGTTATGCACATTTAAAAATGATTGATGACCTTCATGAAGGGTATTAGAGAGATTTATGCAATGCTATTTCAGTTGTCATGATGTAATGTCAATAGTTGAAACAACATCTGTGCAGGTGGTTTTGATATGTAAAATGTGCAGTGTTTCAACATTCTTTCTCCTGGAATTTCACAAAAATCATAAAAATATGTAATCTACAGCTGATGGCAGCATGACTCTTTAGCTTAGGAATCCTTTGAGCCAGGTATGATGGATAGAAACCCTGGCCAACTGCATTTTGCTATTGTTCTAAATGGAACCAAATCCTCAGCCCATTTGGTTTCTAGTTTCTTGTTAGACTGTAACATTCGTCACAAAGTCAATCTTTAATATATTTGACATGTACCAAGTCTCTGTTTCAAGGATGAGATTGCTTTGACTTTGAAGAGCTCATATGCAAAACTGAAGACTGTGGATTTCAATCTGGTGGGTATGCTTTTATTAATTTTGGTATTTTGAATAATATTTATAATAAAATATATTGTACATTTGATGACAGAATACCAGAAGAGCATATAAGGATGCAGACATCTACATATCTGCAACAAAAAAAAACACAAGGCAGAAGAATCACTAACAAAAGTTTTCTGCTTTGCTGGTAAGGGCTTGGCTGCACCACTACAGCTAGTCTTGAGTACTGTACTTCTGAGTACCATACTACAAGAGATACGTGGGCCTTCTGGAGAGTCTGGAAGCTGAATTAGAGGTCTAAAAAGCATGAGGCATGAGGAAATATTAACATAAATAGTGAAAGGGGAGGGGAGAGCAACCTAAGGAAAAGAAACCCGAAGCAAGACAAAATAACAGGCTTCAAGTATGTAGAGAGCTGGTGCAGAGAGGAAAGGGGTAATCTGTTTTCCATAGCCAGTAGGAATATACTGAAAAACTAGGGAACTGAAGAAAAACAGGAGACATTGAAGTCAAGTACTGGGAAAGCTTACTAAAATAAAGTTAGTGAACCACTGGAAGAGGTTGCTTGCAGGTTAGCAGGTATATGTTATAGAATACATCTATAATTACAAGGTATATTCAGGGTATGATTAGAAAGTATGACTGATCTCATCATGCAGCAGTAGGTTTCTGAGGTCCCTTCTAATCTGTTTTTTCTATCTTTTTAAAGAAAACAGGACTTCTGTGTTTGGCCACGATTCACTCACTATTGGAATAATTTAGGAAAAGCCCTGTACTAAACACTACCTGTAAAGATGGTTTTTTTTCATGATTTGTCTCCCCAGAAATTTACTTTCCATGTTGAATGTGCTATTTTATTAACCTTCTGTGTGCTCAGTGCGAGCTTCTCTCTTGGTGGAACTAGCTGGGATTAGAAATGCTCAGAGGAGTAAAATTTGAAGCCCCTGCCTCCTCTGAGGTGTGTTTCTCTCCTGTCTTTCAGGGGACCGTTCATTGGCTGTAAGAGGATGCACCCAGATGATATTCCAAGTTGGCACATCGACGTGAGCCATAACAGAAAAGTAAGCACCACACAAGAGGCACTCTGCAGAAGAAACGCGCAGCGTTTATAGACAGGGTGCCAATGGCATTGAAGAACACGCGGCATTATTCATGGATTTCGCAGACCGTGTGGATTTTTGCAGCAGTGCGTTGCCACACGTTATGCCCGCGTGCTGGGGTCGGACGTGCTGGTGCCTG
>JANZLP010000015.1:13614215-13624558 GCA_026930925.1 Chelictinia riocourii
TAGCAAGTTAATCTTACAACACGGTGAGGAACACGCTGCAGAGTTCTCAGAAAATAAAGGTAGAGGAAATAAGTAATTACAACAGTTCATACAGACAATTAATTGTACTTTCTTATTGAATCTAGCCTACCAGCTACACATTGGATCCTACATTGGTCATATATCGGATAGCTGGGTTATATCAAACTGCCACAAATATTTTCTTCAATTCTTTAAACTTTTTACAGCTCTGTGATTCCAGCTTCACACCATCTTTGGTGGGTTTTGAGTTGCATGGTTCATTTGGCTGCAATTACTGATGTAGGTTTGCAAGTCTGTAGACTTTTGTATGTGTGTGTGTGTGTGCACGTGCATGCGTGCACGCTGTATTTCTAACCAAAACCGTTTGAGTGCAAATACATAGAACAGGAAAGTGCAGAATTAAAAATAGAAACTGTGAATAATCTGTCTGCCACCAGGATTTTGCCTGCAAGGACTCAACTCTTTCCTTTGCATCAAAGCAAGCCAGAAGGAATTTTGTGATGAACTCTCAGGGAGATCAAAGGAAAAATTATTAAATCTCTGAATTGTTGTTACATAGTAATGTTCACTTGTTACTCAAGGATGCCTACTCTGTAGGAATTGAAGGAGCTTATATTGCTTAAGGAGGAGCACAGAGGAAGCACAGCTTGCCTTATATGATGCCGAGTAATAAATGGGTGGTGGAGAATGGGTATGTGAATTGAAACAGAGGATCCTCTGTAGACTGAACAAATGAGATCTTGTTTAACACCTGTGATCCTATAGGTTAACAATCCAACACCACAGATCCCATGATGACACCTGGGGTTTAAAACACTTTCACAACCAGGGCTCCTAGGCGTCACGGTGGGGGCTTAACTCCATCCACCTAACTGCAGATAAACGGAATTCTACTTCTTTATAACTTGTTATTTTTGACTGCCTTTGCCACCTTTCCTACTTCTCCCCTTCTCAGTCTAACTGCTGCCATGGCAACATACAACCTTGCTCGTTCCCAGCTGGAATGGCTAAAAAGTAGATTCTTCTGAAGTCAGAAAGGACTTGCTCACTGGGTCAGCTGGTGGGCAGCTGTGGTCTAAGAAAAAAAGTCAACAGACTTAACATGTATCCAAGAGTGCTTGTACTGAGACAGTTTCCTTTTATTCTTCTGCACTGTGGTTAAGAACTCTTAAGTACTGCAATTACAGGTGTAGCATACAGTTTGTGAGGTCCTTATTCTTTTATTTTACCTGTCTTCAAGAACCATTACATGGAAGCAAGTTGATCAAGATGTTTTTTCATACCAAAAGGAAAAGACAGCTTCCTTTCTTTCAGTATTTTAGATTTATATGAGCATATATGTATGCATGAATATGTCTGTAATAAAAAATACAATAATAAGGGAAAGTGGCTTGGATTGTGAAGTGAATTAAATGTTAGAAAATGCAAAATATATGGGCATCCATCTGTAATTCTGTTCCTGATGTCCCTTCAAAATATTGGGCAAGGTCAGATTTCCATGGGAACTTTCAATACATTTACAGATAGGGCCAAATTAAGGCTGTCTGGAGAATCCCTAGTCCACAGGACTTGGATTTTGCAGCCTAAGAAATGTTCATTTAGGAACACTTTTGCATACATTTTGGTAGAAAAAAGGTAGAATACAACACTGTAGAATACACCAGAAAATCCTGATTGTCCAGTACCACAGCACAGACTATCAGTGTTTTGTATCTGTCCAGGAGATCAGTTCTCTGGCCCTCAGCAACCGGGGTCCCTTCCCAGAAAGTTGCCCCAGGAAGAGGTGCTCATCTTGACATTATATGATAATTGCAAGACATGAAGATAAGAAAGTCTGGGTGACTATCTACCACAAATCATAACCAGCCTTTCCCTTCAGTGTTCCCAGAACAGTGCTGCTGGCATCAGTTCTCCTGCTGCTTTTCTGGTAATGTCTTGCATGAGGTTCTCTGGAGTGTTCCAGGATTGCAGCAATTGTTAACATTTTCCTGAACAAACTAAGGACATGGCAGTGCTCAACACTATACAGCTCAGCCAATCCTTTCATCATAGAAAGGAAATATGCTACTTTCACCTGTAGAGATATCACATGCCAAATTACAAAGCCTTGTAATGGAGATATTAGAATTTCTCAAAACAAAGGCCACAAAAAATCCTCTAGATGACCTGCAGAGTGAGATTTCCTGGAAGCTCCTTCCTTAATGATTAGTAAAAACTTCCAGTCTCCCACCAACTCAAGGAA
Organism: Chelictinia riocourii; assembly: GCA_026930925.1. Taxonomy (NCBI): domain Eukaryota; kingdom Metazoa; phylum Chordata; class Aves; order Accipitriformes; family Accipitridae; genus Chelictinia; species Chelictinia riocourii. The sequence continues at coordinate 13,616,479 of JANZLP010000015.1, forward strand.
GCACATCATATAAACTCTTCCAGAAGACAATCAAAGTGTATAACTATTTTGTTGCAATAGCTGAATCTGTGGTTGAGAAAATTACAATTTTTTAATAAAGGCTGCTCTAATTTGGCTCAAGTATTGCTAAAAGGTATGCAGATACCTAGAAAAATAACAATGGGGTCAGTACATGTCCAGAGATGGCCAGATGGGACAAAGAACTAAAGGTCTAGCATTAGGGTTGTCCAACATGCTCTGAGTTGTGTGATGAGAGAAAGACTGCAGCCTGTTCACCATCTCCTTATAACAGTGTCTACCTGGTTCTCATTCATACAGTGGAAATACCAAATATGCTCACTTCTCTTGGCATATGTCTGGAAAGGCTGTGACTTCTTTCTTTGTCCCTGGAGTCCCCTTTTATTTTGTGAATACCATTCCCAATCTCGATTTCTTAATTGGATTTCCATGATTTCTTTCCTTAGGTTTCAGCACTTTTCCCCAGGTGTCATTTTCCTCTCTATACTACTGTAGAACTGAAACTGTATTATCTGTTTTTTGTGGTTTTATGTTGAGCTTGCCAACTACTAATTACTGTGAAACCATTTTTTTGTATATCTTACACTTTTAGCATTAAGGTTTTCTTCCTAGTATGTCCCAGGAAACAGCTCTTTCCAACCCAACACAGATAAATATTGAATGAGAAAACAGCTAGAAGGCTTTGCTGTTTCTAGCAAAGATTATTGATCTCATTTTACCTTTTTTACTCAATTCTGGAGAGTATCAGCACAGTCTTGGTTAATGCAGTAGCCCACCAGGACATGTAAAGTACTTTGTAAATTATTGCAAATGAATTGAGAAATTAGAATTTAGAGGAACTCTTAAAAATACAGTTGAAACAACAATTCTGCAGGCTCTTAGAATGTGAAAGCAGGGGGGGGGAAAGCATAACTAGATTGCTGAACCAGGAGTCCAGCAGTTTGGGGTTAGCTTCTCATTCCATGACAGACTTTCAGTGAACCTTTGTATAAAAGATTTATTTTCCATGCTTCATCTTCTTACTGTAAAATAGGGATAATATTTCCTTTTGCCAATACTTTATTTCTCTTGTGCATATTGAATGTAAGTTATGTGGGGTCAGGATTGTTGGGTTGTGATTCACACCACTTCAGGTATCAACAATGCTGATGTGTACATCAAAGGCAAGGTTTGTCAATGGAAAGGGAGGGAACTTAGGGAAGTTACTGGTTCATTATTACAGGAACCTCCTTTAGGAATGAGTCATCCAAGAAATACATATTGACTATACATACTGACCACTTTAGATATCTACTTTTAGTTGGAGCTAAGTCACTTAACTGGCCCAAACATGCATTTGTGTAAAGTACAATGGGGTATGTATGTGTCTTTACTTAATTCCTATTCTGAACAGATGTGTGAGTTACTATATTTGAGTCTACTTCAAACAGTAAGGTTTCCTCAAGAGGACGATTCATGAAAACATCTTGACACAAAAGTTTTGATCTTTTCTTCTTTTTTTTTTCATCTTTTTTAAACTGCAGGAGAAAATGACTGATTACGGCTGTTAAAATGCTTTGTCTGCTTGTGGTTAATTAGCAGGTGTCATTTCCCTCAAGTCGTGTGAATTATTCTAATGTAGGGGCAAAGCTTGAAAATAATGAAGTTATTCAACTTGTTTACACTCAGTGACAGACAAACTAACTTTGCCTAATTATGATTCTACTTTTACAGGATTGGGTTGAGAGTTCAGTCCTAATGTTTGCTGGATTTATGATCTGCTTTGGCAAAAATGTTGAGAATGAACAGATACCTTTTTTAAACTAAAAGAAAAAAAAAATCCAAAATAGACAAGTAGAGAAAGATTGTAAGAATGAGCCAGGCAGAGGAGGAAAATAATAATTATGTGAATAAAACTCTACTAATAAAAAATCTTTTTTTATCTTCTGAATGCAGTTCTTTTAAATGAATCAAATTTTTATCTTCTAAATGTATCAGCAATTATCTTTTTGAATACTGCATAATATAAAAACATTTATCTGTACCATAGCTATGCATTTCTTCTAGCTGCACTATCTCCTAAAAATAAAAGAATATATGAAAAATATCCTTTGTTTACATGAGAATAAGGTAGTTCAGAAACTTTGCAATCTCCTTCCTCAAAGTCAGAACCTCTCAAGCTCATTTATTTATCTATTGTGTTAAGTTTTCTTCTTTAATAATGCAATGGATTCAGTCCCTGACTGTTTCTCAGATCCCGCTTCTTAGAGCTGTATCTTCTTGGACTGACAATCCCAATCCTGGTGCCTTCTTCCTACTACACCTCCATTTCTGCCTTTGCCATTTCATGTGATCCTTTCTCGGTGCATGAAATGATCTCCTGCCACAACTGAAGAGTTATTTAGCTCCCTACATCTTTTGTCCAGCTTATTGCTTTATTGTATCAACAGATCAATATTAATATTCACCTCAGAGGTGAAAAGGCTTTAATAAGTGTGTTGCAGTAATCACTATTACTCTAAAAGGTAGTCTGTTTCTTTCTGTGCCATCAGGAATTAGGTATACATTGGGAAATGTAGTCAGATATGGAGGACTTTTTTTTTTTTTTTTTTTTTTCCCAGAGCTTGAAGACCTGATATATGCCAGGTTTGATTCTTTTTTCCTTTTTCTTTTTTTTTAATATAGAATAAATGTTGTTTATAGAGGATTCTATGTTAGGATGCTTTCACCTCTGAACCCTCACTTACAATAACAGACGGAGAGCTCTCCATGAAGCTTTTGTCCTTCCTCTAACATGTCGATCGAAGATACTGCTCGTGTGTTTATGATCAGAAGTTATCGTCTGTCAATTACTGCTTCCTTAGGGTATGTTAACTGTTCCAAGGATTCTAAACTCCCCTATTTCTTCTGCAGGAACTCAGTACTGTAGAGCACACGGACAAGACTGCCTTGTGTCAGAAGAGGTCTGTCCAAACAGACAAGACATTGAGTGGGTGTGATTTGTTGGAGGCAATGTAGCAAGTTAGTGTTAGAGGAGAAGAAAAAACAAAGGGCAGAATTAATCTCAGTTGACTTTAGATGCCTACATCTGAACAAGTTGCCTGAAGTTCATTTGTAGTTAACAGGCAGAAATAAGCAGAGAATAGGACATTGTTTAGCTGACGTATATTACTTACCTACTTTTAGCTTAGATGAAACAGACATGGAAATGCCTATTTGTCTCTATTAGCAGCTAAAGGATTCTAGACAACTGCTCGTTCAGACACGTTACTCTCTACAGATGGTTAAGTGAATCTCACCTCATATTCTATTCTTTATGCCAGTGCTTTAATAAGAAAATCATATTGTTTATGGCAATGTTTTTTTTAAACATTCTATATACTTGATGAGGTTTTTTTATCAAATGCACTTTTCCTTCCTTGTCCACAGGTTTTGTTGTCAAGCAAGTTATTCTTTTAACCTTAATAATGGTAAATCTTTCAATAATCTTTCAAGCAAGGCTTCTACTGAGCTCAGAGCTCAGAGTAGCCAAACTGATCAAGCCAGTATCTTACTGAATCTACACAGTTCATTTCCTTTTTCATCTCCTGCTCCACTTCTAGCAAGCAGGAATAAAAATCATGCTGGCTACATAAAAGAAAAACCCATTCAGTAGAATTTTTGTGAACATTTTTTAAATGACCAAATCTTTGCCTTAAAAATATCAGCAGAATTAGAAACAGTTTTCTTTATGAGAAAGAAGAAAAAAAATTCCACATTTGGAAACTGCTTCTTAATAAAATAAACACCAAATTAATTTCACAAGAGGCCCTTTCTGTGTAAAGCTGCCTCCTTCGCTGTGGTGCTGGTGATAAGTATTCTTTTAACATGGAAATTACCACTGTGGAACTGCCAGTATGCGATCTCAGATCACTCTTTTGGCTTTGAAATTCAAACCTAATAGAAATCCTGCCAAGTTATTCAATGCTACAATCCAAGAAAACTTAGCCCCATGTTAAGCTATTGCTAATCAAGAGCTATCCCTCGACACCTGAATGGGTGGTTTCCACAAAGAAAAGAAAGGAGAGGTGTCTTTGCAACTTTGCTCAGTTTGCTGCCCAGCTGCAGCAATTTTGTTCTATAAGCAGTTGAAAAAGAATAAAGTGAAGAAAGCAGCTGTATGGGATTATAGGCACATTTGCAAGATGCTCCATGTGTGGGTTCTTTCCACCCCTTTAAATGCAGTGTGAGTGCAGTGTGACTAATTATACCAGAGAGGAAAGCAGAAGCTTTCTAGTTAAAGTATTTGGGTAATCATGTTTACTGCAGGGAAAGTACGTCTGCATTAAATAAGTCAAAACACAGTGCATAAAATGTGGAATGACTTTGTAGGCACTGCAAGGGAGAGGAAGATGTACAAATGATATAAGTCTCATTTGTCCAACTAGAAGCACTACGAAAAAAGATAAACCATCTGCTTCAACTAACTCAGCTCCACTTGAAAAATGCTAATTGTACAAGAGGAGGAGGTTTAAACTTATTTTGGGAAAAAAAGAAAAAAAAGAAAACAAAAAAAAACCCCCAAAACTTTGTCAGCTAGCATGTTGCTAAGCGGTTTGACAAAAATGATACTACCCACAACTTGGTGATGAGGTGACAAGCACTGGTTCTGCCCCTTCCATATCTCAATTTCTATTTCTCTGATGCTTTAGGTAGGTGCCATCTGCCCCTGTATACCAGGCAGCAAATGCTTAGTCAGGGATGCAAACTTCCTCAGTAACTTATTGTCCTTCAAATTGATCTTAAAATTTTCCTTTGCCATGATGCCTGATGGAGATCGGTAGTGGTTCAGTAGCCAATATGCCAAGATCACTGTCTTCCCTGGTGACCTAATGTGGTTTCCTTGTGCTCTGCCTCTGTCTGCTTATCTGTGTCTACCTGCTATATGTTATGGAACAGTTAGATAGCTGTTAAAAAATGTTTCCCACTAGCTGTTAGTAAGGCAGAAAAGATGGAAGGGCAATAAACAGATTTGGGGTTTGTTTGGAGCAAAGTTGGAAGCACTTATACAGCATGTGACCAAAGAAATACTTGATTGCAGGATTAAATCTAGGTCTATCAATTAAATCCTGCAACCAAGAGTCCTGAAAGAGCCAGGAAAACAACTTTTGGCCTTGTTAGTTTTTGTTGCATCTTTGAATAGCAGAGAAATTATAAGTGAAAAGGTTGGGGCAATATTTGAAAGGGCAAATGAAATGGCCTGGATAAGCATAAGTTAGCTGGCCTGAATCTAATTCTGAGCTAAATAATGAAAACATATGTGGATACAATTGAGAAGGAATTAATTCATAGATATACAATATTTATGATTTTATGTCAGCATATTTTTATGAAAGACAATATATGAGAACAAAAGGGATTCCATTATTTGAGTGAGGTTATAGTTTGGCTGATACAGGCTATTGCATAAATGCAATATAGTTCCCTAATATATTTGGGATTTCTGATTTAACTTTCTGATATTAAAATACCCCAAACAACAAAACATAGGCATATGTCATGTATACTGGGAACCAGTATACCAAGAGCCGGTGAAATCATTGGACATATGAAAGTGATGCCATGAGTAAATTAGAGGATTTGTTTTACCTTCAAAAACAAAACAAAACTAATGGATCAATACTGCACCAATTTCTGGGCTTCATATTATCTATAGGACTGTAAGGTAACAGTAGTAGTTTTTAGATAAACATGATCACTATCCTTTTAAGTCTGCAGAGAATTCATTCAAGAGTTTAGTCTCTCATATCTCAGAAGGAATGAGAAAGGACCTGAATGTTATGTAGAAATACATTGTTGGGTTGATGAAGCTCCAGATAATCTTAATTTCATTATTCCTTAAATTTCAGGCATTCTTTAAATTTGAAAATCCAGTTCTATTTATCTAGAGAAGAAAGGCAGAACAAGAACCAATAGCTGGAAGTTCACATCAGAGAATTTCCAGTTGGAAATCACATACAAATCCTTAAGTGGAGAACAAATAATCATGTAAATAAAATACCAAATGAAGAACCAACTATATGTCAATATCTTGAAATCAAAATTACATGGAAGTTATGTTTTAATAATTTGATCTTCTAGAGGGATATATAGGTGAAATTTTACAGCCTGTTTAATGCAGAATGCCAGACATAATGCAAGATGGAGCTTTATAACACCAAAAGAAATTAATGAGTTCATTGTTATTTTCCACTAAAAATGGGGGGAGAGATACTAGAAGATTTGTGTGTCCTGCAACCCCAAATTTTAGATACAGGCTTGCAAGCAATTTCATTGCTTGTCTGATAGCAAGGTGTTGCAAGTCATCCTTTTTGGGGGTAACAAATGCTTAAACATGTCTCAGTAAGGGTTAGATTTCACAATGAAATTAAAACATTTCATATTAGTGAAATAAGAAAAAAAACCATCAGGGAAGGGATTCGTTTCCTGTATTAATAGATTTTTTTTACCATAACTAAATTCAGGATTTCAAGGTTATTTTGACATATTTACAAACTGACAAAAAGAAAAACTTTTCTTTTTTTTTTAATCATTCCTTTAGTTCCTGTGCTTCCTCCTCCTCACACAAACATCACATAGATTTTAGTTGGGAGATAGGTCTTACAAAAAAGAAAATCCTGCTGTAATGGTTTTCACAGGCTGAAAAACACCCTGACCAGCTGTAGAGGGGACAGTAAATAACCTATATGTGATCTTTAGGGAAAAAAATCAGTGACAAATTTTCAGCCCCAGTCATTGTTTTACATCTGGCTGTTTCCAAGGATATCTTTCTATTTTAAAAGAAATCCTTTACCCATAATACTATATTTTTTTTTCTCCTATAAAAGAAGCTTCCAAAAAATATGAGTGTGCATGTTAAAATACAATATTAGCATGCTAGCTATATGCTAAAATTCACCAGATTGCACACTAATATCTCCTGTGGCTTATTTGGACAATGCATTTGGACAATGGTCTCTTGCAAAATGTTAAGAAAAATATTAGCATTTATGTCCAGACCTCAGCAAAAGCAGTTGGGCTCCAGCCCTGCAGCACATTCACAGCAAGAAATGTAAAGTTTCACATATTTATAGACTGGAATATATTCTCAAAGAACCCTCTTGTTAAATCCCCCTCATATCTTTTTGCTGACCTTACTCTTTGTGCTGTGATTATAAAGAAAAGAAGCCAGCTGAGGATGAGGAGGGTCAATAAAAGCTTCTTTCAAATCCATACTGAAAAACACTGTGATGGGCTTCTGGAGCTATAATGACCAAACTCCACTACCTCATGTTATGACCACATTGTTATAATGGTCTACCAGTATATCAAGAGAAATGCACAGCTGGAAAAAAACTCACTGATGACATCTGGTACATGGATTTGCATGGAAAGTCAAGGCAAAGGGCAGTGCCAAGATTCTTAACAATACTCACTATGTCCGAATGAGAAAGCGGGAACATACATACATAAAAGGATTAGCTTCCTTGCAATCTAGTTCTCAGTTAGGAATATGGTTGCTCTCAGGTGTTCAACCAGGAACACAATGCAAAATGACTCCACCAGCATGGAGACAGAATTTGGAAGTTTCACAGAGCAAAAGTATACTGTTTCATATTGAAAACACACTGTGCAGAAAAATCATGTAATTCTTCAGTGCACAGAATTGAAATCTGAGGCCCAATAGGAATTGTGACTCGATTCCAAGAAAGCGCAGGTGGCAAGAGGAAGGTATTGCTGAACTGCATAGCTGCCTAAACAATGCAGTAAGGATAACATTCCTTTGCTATCTTCTGTGCTGTTAAAATAAATTTTTTTTTTTTCTTTTCTTTTTCCTTTTTTTTCTGTTCACCTCAATGACATTCTATCACAGATTCTGTTTAAAATGTTCATTGCTGCACTGGCAAAGCATAATCAGGAGATTGGTTGAGTGGGTGAAAAAAACCCTGGCTGGTTGACATGCAGATAGGACAAACATTGACAAGAATTCCCCAACCCTCCCATATCCCCTACGAGAACCCCTCAACCCCCAAATGCCTCCAAGTAGTCCCCAGGGTCCCCCAAA
>JANZLP010000015.1:13932021-13943117 GCA_026930925.1 Chelictinia riocourii
CTTGCACCTGCTGCGGAGCAAGTGGCAGTGCCTGCCCTCGGGGACAGCACGGAGCCAAGTGTACATGGAGAGGACAGGCAGGTATAGTTATGTGCTGCCATTCCCAGCCTGTCTGGGATGAACAAAGCCAGCTGTGGGTTTGCTACCTCTCAGACAGCCATTATATCCCAAGCAGAGTAGGCAAAACTCTTCAATTACCTTAGAAAGGAAAGAATTGCTGTTGATTTTAAGAAAGAAAACTAGTCATGTGTCACTTATTTCTAGGTCTCAGGATTAGCAACCTGTCCATCTTTGAGAAACAGCCCACAGAAAATATTCCTTGAATTTCTGAGCTCTGAGTACGCTCTTTCATCCTCCCATTTTTACTGGAGGCAGATTTGGATCCCAGGAATGGTTCTGCATAGAAGCAAAGGGGCAGCTGATCCAAAGAGGGCCCCTTCCTGCCAGTGAGCCACTTCTCGTCTATGCGGTAAGAACTGCCCAATTGGCACTTACAAAGTAATGCAGATAATGATAATAAAACCTGTGGAGACTAGAAATTTTTTGCTGTCCAGGGCTACTACTGGGGCATACTGTGGGTACCTCTCTTCTCAGTTCCTCATAGCCCTTGATGCACGGCTAAAGGCGGCACAGGTCCCTGCAGCTCCAGCACTGCATTCCTGACTCCCAGCCCTCTGTAGTTCCCAGTCCTTTCCACTGAGGCACCCTCCAGAGGCACTGCTGCTCAGCACTCCAAATAAGTTCTCAGCAGCCACTGCACACTAATTTGGAGGAAACTGCATCCTAGAGTGTTCAGTACAAGAAATAAGGAGACAGGATACTTAAGGCAAAAAATAGAGCCCTGTTAAGTCACCTATGATTCTTGGCATCAGAAGCCTGTAGGGGCCATTTTTGTGTTATGGTGCTAAACAGGACAATCAAAACTGAAATGACAGGTGGAATCAAAGAGATTTCCTAGCAAGAAAAGAACAATCAGATTTAATGTTTTGCAAAGCTTTTGGCTTGGTGCCCCATTGACAATACTTAACATTTCTCTCAGACTACTCTGCACATTTATAAAAAAAAAAATCAATAGAAAACACTCCATTGCTTGCAGGGGCCTGGGGCCAGCTATGAAGCGGGCATGTTGGCTTTACAGAGCAACTGCTGATTTACAGACAATCACTCAGACAACTTCAATCCAGAGCATCTTATTGTTCTCATAATTGGGGTATCTGACCACCTTTAAGAGTAGATTATTTGGAAGAAGTAGGTAAAGATTAATAAACTAAGGAATTAAGTAAACATACCTGGACTTTTTGGTGATCAGTGATCTGGATCTAATCTCTTTCCTTCAGTGAAGTGTAAATTCAGCAGCGATTTGGATCTCCATCCAGATTTGAAAGTTAGATATTTAATAGGCCAAACTAAGTCCATGATCTGCAGACATTCGGAATTCAAGCAATAATATGACTGGGAACAACACTATCTCTTCTTTAAATTAGCCATCTCTTTCCAATTTTGTCAGCTTGCTAGCTTCAGCCTGCCTCAAAACCAGTCACCATAAAGAACAACACACTTACCTGTTACTGATAATCTTGGCTGTGTATTCTTGATGTTCTCTCTTACTAGTCCAGAGTTAACACACTGCTTTATAAAAAAAAAAAAAAAAAGAAAAAAGAAAATAAAATGCCCATCTAAATTGCTTTTCCCTGAATCTTCTAATTATACTACCTTCCTACAGTGGCTGAGCTAATTTGCTCTTACCCTACACTTCTGTATACCCATTTCACCTTTGCTGGCTATTTTCTAACCACGTTTCCTATCAGTTTCCCAGAAGAAACACTCCGCCACTTAGAGTAATGTTCTCTTTCCCTGATGGAGAGGCAAAGTATCTTGGAGCTCCTCCAGAGTGGGTTTTAAGGACCTGAAATGCAACATTCAATAGCACTATTCCTTATTCTCATGTTTCCATACAGGCAATGGACCTCAATGGAAACAATCCTACTCTAGTCCCCCTTCCAATAGTCAGGTGAATAATTCTGAAGAGTAGCTAGAAAACTCCAATTTCAGACTGGCTGGGAGAGATCTTCTCATTATGGCCAGCCCTCAGGCTTGCTAACCACAGGCATTTATCTAATATCCCAACTCAGCCATGACTCAGAGATTTGAAGCAGGAACTAATTCAGGTAAATTCAGGAGGAAGCATCAGGAAAGGAGGGAAAATATACCAAAGGTCAAATTGGATTATCATGATGGCCCATTGTAGGCTTAAAATGCAGAAATATAGACCTGTTCTCCCGCAGTAGTCTTTGTACAGTGCTGTCGTACATTTCCTAGTCACACAGACTACAAGCATTACTCACATGCCCCAAAATTATTATTAACACATGGAAAAATAGCTGAGAAAAAGGCCTTCTTCATTAGCTGATCCTCAAAATTTTCCCCAGCTACCTGCAATATCAAGCATGCTGAGATAGGAAACATCCTTCAGACAGGTTTCCACACTTCCACATGCAGTCATAATGAAATCAATACATGTGATATAGGGATACGTGTGGACCTCACAGAATATCAGCCTTACTGCTCCCATTTCAGGTACATATTTGAGGCTGGGATTGAAAGCAATCAGCACATCACTATAGGTGTCTATACTTTCACTGCACATTTTCCTTGTTTTCTGTATACAGACAAAGTATACATATAGTTTATGTGTAAAGTTTTCAGATTATTAATTTCAGACTAAATGTTGTTGTGTAGATTATGTGCAAAAAGGAAGATATAATCCATTTTCTTTCCATATTCTGCTTCAATATAGTTGAATCAGATGCTGACTGGTTTTTTCTGGCAACTAAATGCCTTTTTTCTTTCCAGATTTACATAGCACCATATTGATTTTAGGATCATATTGATCAAGAACGATTTTTATTACCAGAATTTAAAGACCAAGCCCAGCAACTGGATCTCATGAGCAATCTTGAGCACACAGATCAAGTTTAGCTAAGAAGAGATTAATAGATATATAAATCTAAAGTTAAGAAGATGGAAATTACATTCAATCATTTTAGGAAAAAAAAAGGAAATATTTGTCATGTTTATTTGGAAACAAACATGTAGTAAAATATACTAAAATCTTCAATGAAAGGAAAGGATATATTTTTCAGTTTGTACCTCCCCCTATTACGAATATCCCAGGAAACTACCAAAAAGAACATCAATATAAAATTCCAATTTTTCAGCTGGGTTAAATTTTGATTGCCATCTTGCAGGCCAAGAAAAGTGGGGAGAGTGTTTCCGTAAAGTTACTGCAATTGTGTAAGCCTTCAGTAGCCTGCATGGGTGAAATCAGTCAATTTAATTCAGATATATACGGCTAATAATTATTCAGAGTAGTTTTCTTTCAACCAATGGAGTATGAAGGTGTGCGACATCCTGTTCTGATGTGACTAGCCAAGTACAAACGCCTCCTGCAAAATTAATCCATGGCTGTAGTGACTGTAAATCCAACTACCCAAAAATGGCAGTCGCACTTCTGAAACTCAAGCAGACAATGCCAGTGGAGTGTTTCATAAAATGTTTCCCCCCAGCATCAGGACAAAGTCTTTCATGAAGTAGAAAGAACAGGTGTGCATGTGAGCTAAGTTGTCTCTATTGTTTTATAACAAGCCCTCTCATTTTTTTGTACTTCAGCCCTGTGTCCATTAAATGCAATTTAGTGGGATCATCAGAGCTTGAAAGGGCAGATCAAACAGCACTGAGAATCCCAGCTGTGCAGGCCCCAATTCAGAGTGAACATTAACCTCGGCATTCAGCAATAATTTATTCTACTCAAGACAGGAAGAAGCTCTATTTCTGTCTTGCATGTTGGTCCCATTGTTTTTTTCCTCCTGAAACAAAGTCACGCGTGTATATGTGATAAGCCACAGCAATTTATGTGTGTGTGTGTGTGTGTGTGTGTGTGTGTGTGTGTACACATATATTTGTGGCACAGAGAATTATATATCTGCCTCACAATTAATTTTAGATGTGCTCAGGGCTGAACTAATATCTCAGAAGCCCTTCCAGAGGAGGAGACTATTTCTATTATTATTATTATTTTACAGTGCCTGAGCTAAAAGAAGCCTCAGTAAACACAATGACTCTACAAGCTTGTATTCAGCCATCAGATTTCAGTCTTTGTGGTACTGTGGCTGAAACCTGATGGCTGAGGCTGAGGATTGTGCTGAAGGCACTTATTTTGGGCAGAAGATGGTGATCAGTGACTGTGCTTTAAAGGTAAACAGAGAAACAGTGTTGTGCTGGGGTTTTTCTTTCTTTTTTTTAGTTCACCGTTAGCTAAAAACTCTCAAGCAGTGTTTTTCCTAGTGCCTGAAGATGAGAGATGTGCACAGAATGATTTGCCTCCCAGTCAGAGGCTGCACCTCAGCTGATATAACTGTATGCATGATATATCTCTCCATTTCACAGTATATTTCTTCCTGATATTTTTTTAACTATATGAGATGTATAGTGGTACAAACCTCAAAAGCTGGTCAAGAACCAAAACCTGCAACTGTCTTTAAGGTAAAAGAAGGCAAGAGTAAGGTGTTAGTGTCCACAATGCTCATTACACAAATTGTTAAATTACATACTAGAGAGGCAATTGCTATTTTAATTACGGGTCACATGGCTAGTATTTAAACAGTAGCATTTCTGTTGCTACATCCAGCACTGGAGATGTCCAGGGAAAGGTCAACTCCAGAAGACGAGTCACAGAAGTATTGCAATTAATGGCCCAAGTACTGAAATAACCTGTTGGGTTTTTTCCTCTCTTTCTCTCCCTGTTCTTTGCTTCTGTACCAGATTGTGCTACATAAAACATTTTGCTTGTTTTGATTTTTCCTAAGCACTGAAGTTTATTTTGGATCAGTGAGGTGAGAAACCTTTGAAAGGCTCATGGGACTCCCTAAGCCCGAGAGTCCAGCGTTTGCACCTGTCAGGATCATGGTTTCCTTCAACAGATTGCTAACTTGGAAATTTAGCAGACACATTTCTGCATTATTTCCTTCTCTGCCTTAACAAGAAAAAAAGCAGTATTGTGTAGGTAACATGTAATCAAAGGTTTCACTTGTCAGATTAAGTGGATTGTGATTTTTTTTCAGAAGTGAAAAAAAGCTGCAGCAAACTCGGTCTGCATTGCACAATCCCCCATGTACACAGACAGTAGTTAGCTTGTCTTGGAGGATGTTAGAAGGATTAAAAGACAATATTAAAAAAAAAGAATAAATAAATAGGGCTACTCTAATTAAGGAAAGCAATGGCTGCCTGTGTGTTTGTTTAAATCTTAACAGTCACGTTAAGGGCTTAATTACTTTTTAGTTAAGGATTCAGGTTCTGCTGAGGAAGAGAACTATAAAGAGACAAAACTAATTAATGCAAAACACTCAGAGTCAGGGAGCACAAAAAATTCTTGCAATCTCCATTTCCCTTAGACACATTTAAGTTAGTGAAAGGTGCATCCAATAATATCACAGTTTTCTTCTGTTGAAGTATTGCAACATTGCTACTTTCCTCCACTCTTCCTTCCCTTTAGAAATAGATCCAGTATTTAAATTCCTTCTACATATAACTATTCACAAAACAGAAAGTGAAAAGATCCTGGGATCTGGACATCAGCAGACAGCACAGATCACAGCTACAGAAAGATACAAACAGCCTTCAGTCTGGAGGTCAGCAGTTTCAGAAGCTCCTAAGTTCATTAGCAGTCTATGTCCCATAGATAAGCCTCACTTTGAAAAGCAAGCAAGTAAGAATTCAATCTTCATGAAACAGAGAGAATTAGGCTCCTATGTCACTTCCAGAAATCAGGTATAATTTAATAAAATGCTTAAACTTTGCCATTTTTCAGAAATGTTTGTCTGCAGTCACAAACCATATTGGAAAGCAATATTGGGTGCTTGTATGAGCCTTCAGATACCCACATGCTTTTTAGAATACAGACCTATGGCCTCAAAGTATCTAAACCTGATCTGCTGGCTGGCTATATCTGAGTTCCACTGAACCTGCTGCTGCTTTGTGAAAGGGCTGTTTGCTTTCCATTACATCAGAAATGCCTAAAAGTTGCTCTAGTTAATGCACAGCTGTAACACACTGTGAACCAAAATCACAACCAACAGTCAATGAAAATGAGCGTGATTGAGACACTACATTGCCTTCCCCATTGCCTTCTCCCTTCAGTCATGCACCCTTCTGATGTTATCCCAACAACACTAAGGAAGAGAAATGTAGGTGCCCCACAGCAGCTCATCATCTCAGAATTACATTTCTGCTGAGCCAGATCCTCCAGCTTTCACATTAGTTTATGCTGACAGTGCAGACAAAAGCAGCTGCACAGTAATGGAGACTCCTGCCCTACATTCCTATTTCTATCTAGCCCAAAGGAATCATAAGAGGATGACCACATCAATCATAAACAATCCAAATGTATTTTGGTGCAGACTATGAAGTTGGATGAATGTTGCATTAAAGAAGGTTGTGCCTATTTGTTAAAATAGAAACCATGAATGAAATTACTTTGTGTTTTGTGAATATTCAGTAGTTAGGTTGTGCTGTTAAAATGTTCAAAGGATGCACATGTGCATTAAAACATTTGCAAGCACATTTGTGCTAATGTTGATGGAGGTAACATTCTCACTGCCATCTTGACATCCCTTCGTCAAAGTTTTATTTACCCATATCAGGGGACAGAGACAATGATATGTGCCCTACTTAATCACTAATACAACACATAATGCCTGAGGTAGAAAGATCACGAAAGATAAAGAGATTGCATAGATTTTTCAACAAAGGAAAGTAATAAGGGAATTACCAAATATCCAATAAAAACCAGGAAATTCATAGGTGAAACATGAAGAAATATTCCCTGGAGCTAGCTGATACTTTTTCAACTCATCACAGTGGTATGGAGGACACAAGGGCCTTGGCATATTCTTTTTACTATTTGTATTTACACTGGATACCAAAAGCAGTAACTCACAGTGAGCAGCAGTCTCAGTCTCAAGAAGCCTTTTGTCCAAAATGGGCAAATGAGGTGAATAACAGGATGGAGCCAATGTAGATGCAGCCTGTAGATGCTCACACTAAATCACATCTCAGAGACATGTCCCCAGCACTGTGGAGAGGTGCTGTAGAGGATGGCTCTCCCCAGCTCCGCATGGCTTTGTAAGTGCTCCCAGGCTGGGATGTGGGCCAAGAAGCAGAAAAGAGCCCACAGCCAGCACAGTGTGCCATGGGTAATTGGCAATCAGGGACAAACAGAGANNNNCATCTGACAGGAGCCTTGACCTCCTTGGGCATGTGGTGCAACTCTCGGTGAGAGCGGGAGGGTGTCCTGTGAGCCCTGACAAGTTGGTGGGTGAAGCACAGAGAGACCTTCCCAGCTATCAACACAATGTGCTTTCCATTAAAGCATATTTCTTTCAAGTGCTCTTTTAACACCACACTTACAACCTAGTGCACAGCTTGTCATCTATTAGCAGGTCAGCCAGTTCTAGTAACATCTTCCCATCCCATACATCTATCCAGAAAAAAAATATCCTTTTTTGAAAATTGTATTCCTCTGTACCTCATGCATTTGAATACATCATCTCTAACAACTGTGATAAGAAAGCTCAGTGTGAAGGCTGCAGAACTTAGCAATAGGCTTGCATGAAGTGCGAGCCACGCATTCATCACTGCTGGCCTGTGTTTCATCACTGATTTGTGCAGAGGTGTACGTAAACTACACTCACACCTGAGGAACTTGTCCAATTGTAATTGGAATCAGCAAGAAGCTTTGGAGGACTGGGCATGGGCAAGTCTCCTGAGAAGGTGTTTTTGCTAAAGAAAGAAAATAAACATGGCAAACTGGCATCCGAGTAAAATATGAACCATGTAGCATTTTATTTCCTAAGTTGCACATTTCATGCTGCCTACCAGCTTTTAAAGGTCAAACATGTAAACTTAAGAAGTGTGTGCGAGTGTATACTAGTTGCAAAGCTCTTTTTTTGTCAGTTCTATGAAGCAATAACCCATGAAATATAGTTGATATCTCATGGGCACAGTTCTCCATGCCTGCAAACATTTAAAATTGCACTTGTGGTACATAAAAGATTTATAATGATCTCACCCACAAATATAAATTTTATCCCACATAGGAGAAAAAGACCTAGAAGCAGAAGCAGTGAACAGCTGAATATGAGCACAGTGTCATAAACTCATAACACTTACAGCTTTTTAACAACCAGTCATAAATGTGACCGATTTTAATTTAATTTATGAGACTGTGATAGAACCAGGATTATCTCCTCAAAACTGAGTTTTAAAACACAGTGGGCACAATTATGGCCTTACTACAATGTCAGCTAGGGAAAATGGGATTGGGGTGGCCATCTGGAAGGTCCCTGAGCTGTGCTTCATGTGCAGGGTCAGATGACTAGAGCTGAATGGGCTCCACCAAACTGTAGTGGAGATCCTACTACTGCTCTAAGCCAGGCAGCACATCCCTTCACAGCACAAGCTACCAATAAGGGATATGTTAATAAGGGCTATGCAACTTGCCATCACCAAACCTAGCATTCTTTGTATGGGTACAGCTGGGCAATAGATGTCCAAGACATGCATTGTGGTAGTGCTGTGACTACTTCTCATGCAGGTAAGTATCAGATTCACCTCAACTCCTCCACTCCGTCACCTCTCCCATACATTCACATGATTTAGTCCCTGTAATATTTTACACATATTTAGACAGTTTTGTCTGGACTGGAATTTTTAGTGGCAGTTATTGAAAGGAACGGATAGTTGGGGAGGGACTGGAAGATAGGAAAGACCACCAACCAAGAGGACAGGGGTTGAAATAAGAAGTCAGACATGCTTGCTCAAACATGCTTCTTCAGGCATCACTGGAACAACTCAGGTCAATGAGGTGCCATAAGTTAAAAACCTTTGTTTCCTAAAATGCAATATTACCTTTCTCCCACAACTGTATTGTTTAAGTCTGGTATCTATGGTAAAAAAAAAGAAATCTGAATTCCAGCTACATGTGTCTCATAAAAACTCAAAGGCAAGCCCTGATATCTGGTAACTCAACAGAACTGTTTATTTTCTTGGACATAGAGATTGAATTTTATTTTGGGTCTGGCAAGAGGGAAATTTTTTAAATACCCTGGGGAGTCAGAGTTTGCCTCAGAGTTCTCTCTTTCTGCACCTGTCAGAAGCTTGATTTTTTTTTTCTCTACTGTACATATTGGCAGCTTGGAAACCTAACAAACAAACAACTTTTGTATTTCTCCTGTAACCTCATCAGGAAAAAACAGGAAGAAGAAAACATGTTTTACTATCTAAGCTTTTTGGTTCCATTTTTATCTTACATTGCACTTGTTCTTACTAGTGGAAGATAACAAACAATCCCTTGTGTTGCCTGTGTGTATGTATTTGAAGGCAAAATATTATGTCACAGTGTGAAGTTGTAATATTGTGCCTATTAAAACATCAAAATTAGCTCAATATAGAAAAAGACATGGTGAGGTCAAGATGCAGATGTATCCCCAAAGGTGGTAACTAAGGAAGACATATTCGTCCCAATTATTTTTAAATGTGTGTGGTGACAAATGGCATTCCTCAGGGACTGGTATGGGGACCAGCGCTGTTTAACATCTTTGTTGGTGACGTGGACAGTGGGACTGAGTGTACCCTCAGCAAGTTTGCTGATGACACCAAGCTACGTGGTGTGGTCAACACACTGGAAAGAAGGGATGCCATCCAGAAGGACCTTGACAGGCTTAGGAGGTGCGCCCATGCAAATGTCATGAAGTTCAACAAAGCCAAGTGCAAGGTCCTACGCATGGGTCAGGGCAGTCCCAAGCACAAATACAGCCTGGGCAATGAATGGATTGAGAGCAGCCCTGCAGAGAAGGACTTGGGGGTATTACTGGATGAAAAACTGAACATGAGCCAGCAATGTGCGCTCGCAGCCCAGAAATCCAATCACATCCCAGGCTGCATCAAAAGAAGCATGGCCAGCAGGTCAAGGGAGGTGATTCTCCCCCTCTGCTCTGTTCTCATAAGACCCCACCTGGAGTATTGTGTTCAGCTCTGGGGCCCCCAACGTAAGAAGGACATGGACCTGTTGGATTGAGTCCAGAGGAGGGACGCAAAGATGATCAGCAGGCTGGAGCACCTCTCGTATGAAGACAGGCTGAGAGAGTTGGCATTCTTCAGCCTGGAGAAGAGAAGGCTCCAAGGAGACCCTATAGCAGCCTTCCAGTTCATAAAGGGGGCCTCAAGGAAAGATGGGGAAGGACTCTTTAACAGACACTATAGTCATAGGACAAGGGGTTAGAGTTTTAAATTGAAAGAGAGTAGATTTAGATTAAAGGAAGAAGTTCTTTACTGTGAGGGTGGTGAGGCAGAGGAACAGGTTGCCCAGAGAGGTTGTGGATCAACCTGGTCTAGTGGAAGGTGTCCCTGCCCATGGCAGGGGGGTTGGAACTAGATGATCTTTAAGGTCCCTCCCAACTCAAACCATTCTATGATTCTATGATTTTATAACTAAAACATAATTCTTCTAGTTTTGAGGTGTAATGTATTTGCTAAGAGTTGATGGCTATGTCATGTGAAGAAGCAAAAAGTTTTATATTTTATTTACATTTCTTTAAAAACTTTAAACCACTTATATTTTCCTTACAAGATCATTGATCAATCAAGGAGAGAAAACTTCTAATGACTGACAGGTTCATGATAGTTGTTACTGGTTGATACCTTAGTAAAACTAATTGTGAACCATTAGAGAGCAACACAATGGTCAATGTGAAATGTAGCAGTGATCTGAGTTTCTCATGTAAAATTGTAGATATAACTGTAGTCAGTCCTGGGTCAAAAAATAATGCTCAAATCAGACAGTGCTCATAGTAACTCTCAAAGTTTGTTAGAAAACATCAGAGATAATTACTACATGTTCTGTAATAAAGAATAAGAAAGCAGTTACAGACACCAACAAAAAGCTAGTGGTGTCAGTACTGGGGTAAAAAAGACAAGTTCAAAGTTCTTTTCTTCTCTGTGGAATTGCTTAAAGAAATCTTTTAGAAGACAGGAAGTGCTTT